>VZTH01008192.1:7025-19038 GCA_013397815.1 Aleadryas rufinucha | reverse complement strand
TTCCCAAAGTCAAGTTGACTGAAGTGGCTCATATGGAGTCCATACACATCCCACTATTAAGCTTCAGCACTAAACCAATTTTCCAAATGATTATTGGTTTTGCTGGCTTGAAATTTAATTTTTTATTAAATCTCGTGTTCGTGCTTTTGGAGATAGACAAGTTTCATGGTGAATTTAAAGCATATTGGCTATCAGGCAAATTGAGAATGGGCTGGGAGTGAAGTGTTTAGCACAGGGGAAAAAGAAGCAGCAGAAAAGTAGAGAGGAAAAGTTCAAATTTCACTTGGACACCTCCAGCAGTTGTGCCCTGCAATGTATTTGAGACATGCTCAGTCTCCCTTTCCCACTCTGACCAAGACACAGATAATTGAGATATAGCAAATCCACAGATTTTTAAAAATTTCTATTTATTTTCAGGTTTTTTGTGCACAAATAACGACTTTATTTTAATCCTGTTCTTCTTTGTGTTTACTTTGTTTATTTTCTGAGGGACGAACCCATTTTGTGGTTTCATACTCAAAGAACTCCGTGGGGTCTCTCCTGGTCTCCATCCCATCCTGGATGCTCCCAAGATACCATTTATTACTCCTGTGGAAAAGTTAAAGTGAATCAAACAGCCTAAATGCCACATTGCTGTGATGGTTGTGGGAAAAAATACCATGGAAATGGCTGAAACAATGGTCTGGGAATAGATTAAAATTGTCCTGCTCAAAGGGTGGTTGTGTGGAGAAGGAAAGATTAAAACTCTGGATAAGGCTGAGGTGGGATGGGGATTAAAGTGGGTGTTGATTGTGGTTTATCCCTAAAATTATGGGGATGCAGGTGGATTGTCATTTATTGCAAGGGAGGAGTGGGAGTGGGATGGATGTGGACCCCAGGCACGTGAGTCTTGGGGAGGAATCAGAAATCACAGATTGGAGAAGTGGTGAGTTCAGAAGCTCAGAAAGGAACCATTTCATTGAAAGCATTTCAAATATTTCAAAGCAATTCCAGGGCAGGGAACGGAGCTGGGAAGGGGCTGGCGCCCCAGGAGAGGCGGAGGGAGCTGGGAAGGGGCTGGAGCCCCAGGAGAGGCTGAGGGAGCTGGGAAAGGGGCTGAGCCTGGAGCAAAGGAGGCTCAGGGGGGACCTTGTGGCTCTGCACAAGTCCCTGACAGGAGGGGGCAGCCGGGGGGGGTCGGGCTGTGCTGGCAGGGAACAGGGACAGGACAAGGGGAAACGGCCTCAGGCTGGGCCAGGGGAGGCTCAGCTTGGACAGCAGCAGGAATTTCTGCATGGAAAGGCTGCTCAGGCCTTGGCAGGGGCTGCCCAGGGAGCTTTGGAGTCACCATCCCTGCAGGTGTTCATAAACTGTGTGGATGTGACACTCAGGGACAAGGTTAGTGGTGAGCAGGGTGCTGCTGGTTGATGGTTGCACTCAGTGGTCTTGGAGGTTTTTCCAACCTCTGGTTCCATGGAGTCAGCACTGGGCTGGGAGGCAGGGGCCAGACACCAACCCCAGCCAGGGGACAGTGACACAACAACCCCCTCCAGGTGACAGTGACACACCAACCCCANCCAGCTGGGTGACAGTGACACACCAGTGCCATTGAGGTGACAGGGACACACCACTCCCAGCTGGGTGACAGTGACACACCAATGCCATTGAGGTGACAGTGACACACCAGCCCCAGCTGGGTGACAGTGACACACCAATGCCATTGAGGTGACAGTGACACACCACTCCCAGCTGGGTGACTGTGACACACCAATGCCATTGAGGTGACAGGGACACACCACTCCCAGCTGGGTGACTGTGACACACCAATCCCTTCACCGTCCCTGTCCCCAGTGGTGTTGAGCTCACAGCAATTCCCTTCCCTTCCTCTCCCATTGGGGTTTTCCAATCCTTTTCTGGGTGTTTCGGGCTGGGTTCTCCTGCTCTCCTCTTCCCACAAAAATCCCAACTTTTATCATCCAGTAATGCAAAATTATGGCATAAAACCACCTTTGCTTGTGCCCTAAAACACCTTCAAGTAATATGTTGGAAAAAAAGCGCTGTTTTCCATCTTAGTCGTTCAAACGTTGGAAAATAAGGAATTTATTCCCTAAGAAAGGGGTCTGCCCCCTCCCTCCAGAGCAAACACAAACCCTCTCATTAATTATTACTGATTTGTCAATCCATTGGATTCAGCACTGGCAGAGGGAGCTACAAGGCCATTCCCACTGCAGGAATATCCTGGAATTGTGCTGGGAATGAAATGTGGGGCTTTTGTTCCACTCCCACCCCTTCAGAAGATCAAGAAAACAGCATCATCTATAATACAGCATAAAAAGAGTATTTTCCTCTCTGATCTCATCAAAAGAACTCCAGCTTTAAATGCCTCCAGCTTTGGCAGCTTTTTTCCCTGTCTTTCCCTGCCTTTTGGCAGCTTTTTAATCCCTAAGATTAACATTTGCATTGGTGAAATGCACTTTAAAAAGCTTTTCATAGCAATGGTTTTAGAGCTCAAGGACCAACAAGGAATTTTATTCCAGCCACTGATGCAGAATGGTGGCAGCAGAGGGATCTTCTCCGTGCACATGTGCCTGAGTAAAAGGGGATTTTTCCTTCAGTGAAAAAAAAAGAGGAGATCACTGTTACATTGCATGATCCAAAACTTAATTCCATATATTCAGTATCTCCAAATTTTTCTAGGCTGTTCAAAGCAACATTCATAGTTTGTAAGGCAGAGTTGAAGGGAAGGTTGGTCACTTCTTGATGGGAAAATTTTTGGTTCAATAGTTGGGATTGTGTCCTGGGGTTCTGACTTCCGTATAATCATGGAATATCCTGAGTTGGAAGGGACTCACAGGTGTCATGGAGCCCAACCCCTGGTCCTGCAGAGACACCCCAACAATCCCACCTGGTCCCTGGGAGCGTTGTCCTGACGCTCCTGGAGCTCTGGCAGCCTTGGGGCCGTGCCCGTTCCCTGTCCTTAGAATGGGAGAACGTGGTGTGGGGTGGAGGATTTGAAAACCACCTGGAAGATGAAAGGGGAAAGTGATCAAATATTCATGGAATCACAGAATTATTTAGGCCTGAAAAGGCCCCTGAGATCATCGAATTCAGCTGTTGCCCCAGCACTGGCAGGGCCACCACTAGACCATGCCCCCAGGTGCCATTTGATCCTCCAATACCTCCATGATATTGCCTGGAAAGAAGCATGTGTAGATACTGCCCAGAATTTTGAAGATCAGTGCACAGCTGATCTTCAAAATCAGGAGCCTCTCTGAGCAGATCCTCACCTGGTGTTTATCTTGTTATCTATCAAATGAGTGTAGTTTCCAAAAATTGAAAATATCTGCATAATGCATTAATAAAAATCCATCTGCATTCATGGGTGAGTGTCAAAAATTCCTTTTAAATTTATTTCAAAGAGTTTGAAGCATGAATTCAACCTTTGCTTGCCATGAGGAAAATCTGAGGAGGAGGATTTGAGATGAGCCCAAACCCTCTCACTTCTCCTTGTTGAGATTTTTGGGTTGCTGGTTTAAAGACATCAGCACAGAATCCTGAAATGGTTTGGGTTCAAAGGGCATCAAAGCCCATCCAGTGCCACCCCTGCCATGGGCAGGGACACCTTCCACTGTCCCAGGCTGCTCCAAGCCCCATCCAACCTGGCCTTGGACACTTCCAGTGATCCAGGGGCAGCCACAGCTTCTCTGGGCCTCTCCACCCTCCCAGTGTTTGGGTAGCCTTGGGTTGCAGTTCATTTCCTGAAAAGCATCTTGGGGTTTTAGTACCAAAATATGTTGGAAGGAAAATTTTTGGATCTCTCTGAAGAGTGGAAATTCCCATGGAGGTGGCCCCAAAGTGATCCCTGTTTCAGGCAAGGAATTTTACCCATTAGTGAATTTTGCTGCGTTGTTTTCTGACAGATTACTGAGTTTTCTCAGTAGACTTGAATATACTGAAGATCTGTTATAAAAGAGATCGCTAGATCTATATTAAAATATATGTATAAAAGCTCTGTTTTGTCTTTTACTTCCAATTTATCAAGCTGTGGTGGTTCTTGTTTCTCCTCATTATTCCCTGCTTTCCCATTTCTCACAAACAAGAACCATTAGATCTTTACGTTGCCCCCTCTTGTCTGTTGGACTTCCCAGTGGGTTTTGCACTTTCAAAGGTTCAACATTTTCCTTTTTAATATGATTTCCCCTCATAACAGATCCTTTGGCAGCCTGATGGATGGAGGAAATACTAACCCAAGGAATAACTGTCAATAATCTGCTGTTCAGGAATGTGACACAAACGCTTCTGTTCCCCTCTGCAGACCCCCCCCAGTGAGTGAAAGCGCCCCGAAGGGAACCGAGGTCGCCGTTGTCACCGCGGCCGCCTTGAACCAGACAGTCGTGTACTCCATTGTGTCAGGGAATGAAGAGGGTAAGTGGAATAATAATAATAATAATAATAATAATAATAATAATAATAATATTACAGCCTTGTTGTTATGCCAAGCCTGGTGGGTGCACCATAGGTCTGCAAGAAAGTGGTGGAGAAGTAAAACTGCTGAGGTGAATCGCAGAACCGTTAAGGCTGGAAAAGACCTCGAAGGTCATCGAGGTGAAATCCCACCTCATGTGGACAAGCAGGAGGGAATTCCAGGGCTGGAGCCTACAAGAAACCTGGAGAGGGACTTTTTAGAAGAGCATGTAGTGACAGGGCAAGGGGGAATGGCTTCAAGCTGAAACATAGAAGTTTAGATGGGATATTGGGAAGGAATTGTTCCCTGGGAGGGTGGGGAAGGGCTGGGATAGAATTCCCAGAGAAGCTGGGGCTGCCCCTGGATCCCTGGAAATGTCCAAGGCCAGGCTGGATGGAACTTGGAGCAGCCTGGGACAGTGGAAGGTGTCCCTGCCCATGGCAGGGGGGGCACTGGATGGGCTTTGAGGTCCCTTCCAACCCAAGCCGTTCTATCATTCTGTAACTCCCAGTATCAAACCTTCAGAGATCACCTAAAGCTCAGATTAATTAGCAAAATTACAAGGAAAAAAAATACTCACTGATGTGAAAATTCCCATGGGTGCCACGTGGTGTGAGCCCATGGCATGTCAAAATAAAAACAGAAATAGCTTTGATGGAGTTGTACTTGCTTAAAAATCTTGTTTAAGGGATTACAGACTTGGCCATGCTGTAACAGATATTGGATTAGAGCCTGATATTCAAGCAAAACACCCTGCTGGGATACTCTCTGTGATCCACCTGGGTATCCTGACAAAATAACACAGAATCATTGGGAGGGATGTAAGGAATTCCCCATCCCATCCTCCTTTTTGTGAGCGTGGGCTCTTTGTCCTGTCCCATCTTCCGCATGTCCCTCAAGTCCTGTGCAGGCAGTTGCACTCCCTGATCCTTGTGGGTCCCTTCCAGCTCAGGATATTCCATGATTCTGTGATTCTGGGTTGGTTATCCCAGCAACAGGTTGGATCCAGCTGCTCTGCTCCTTAAAAATATCTTCAAAGAGAAGCTATATGGGCTTTTCCCAGGCCTGAGGGAGGGAGGAAGGAAATGTCTTGCTTGGACTGTGTCATCCCCAAAATAAAACCCTTAGGTGTTGAAAATCCTTGTTTATGCATCTCAGAAAACCCCTGTGTTTTTGCTGGCTTCCAGATGTGTTTGCCATTAACAACAGAACAGGAGTGATCTCCCTGAAGAAGCCTCTGGATTATGAGCGTGTCCAAAGTTACGAGCTGCGGGTTCAGGCAGACTCCCTGCAGGTGGTGAGATCCAACCTGCGGGTCCCCTCCAGAAGTAAGTGCCAAAAATCCTTCCTCTTCCACCTTTTTAACACAGATACTGCTGGGATTTGCTGAGAATGTTGAAACTACGCTCCAGTGACCTTGCTGTGTTTTAGAAATGTGATGGTGGCGATGGTGGTGATACCCAGGGTGCATTTTTGGGTCTCTCTGCCTGACTTGCCCACAGAAGCTGGGGCTGCCCCTGGATCCCTGGCAGTGTCCAAGGCCAGGCTGGATGGGGCTTGGAGCAGCCTGGGACAGTGGAAGGTGTCCCTGCCCATGGCAGGGGGTGGCACAGGAGGGGCTTTGGAGTCCCTTCCAACCCAAACCATTCTGGGATTCTGTGTTAGTTGAAGGGGCTCAAATATTTGGGAACATGCCATAAAACTTGGGAGTGGCCTAAGGGGCTGTATAGGGGTGGCAGTTCCAATACCTTCACCAGGGTTTCTTTCCAATGCTACCCACAGGACCAGCAGGAGATCTGGGGATTTTGAGCCTGGATTATCGTGGATATTTCTTTTTCCTTGAATGAGAATGGAGTGTGTGGGGTGTGACACGTCGGGGTTAGTCAGTGATCAGGAGCTTGGCTTTGTTAGGAGCAGGGTGAGGTTCTGTGCTGGTTCAGGCACCATCGAGGATGTACCTGGCAGGGGACAGAAAGACAGAGCTGCCCACTTTTCCCTGTGCCTGGGAGAAATCCAGGTAAGGTTACATCCATAAAAATACAGCCAGGGAATACCCAGGGAGCAGATTAGGCTTCCATGCAGCACACAGCCTTCTCCAAACCTTTCTCTGACGTGGCTGAAGACACGAGGGAGTCAGCAGGTCCTTCCCTCCATTCCCTCTTCTGATTCACACTCTGCACCAGAGCAGCTCTCCCAGCTGAGGAGCAGCTCCAAAAAAGCGATGGCTCAGTTATTTTATTCAGGAATGCTTGATAATGACTGGAGTTTGACTTCAGGCCAGCTTAAGGGAAGACAAGCTGGGTGTTTGGCTCTCCAGGAGTATACAACATATATATTCCTTGGAATGTGCACTGTGCTGCAGGGATGGCTAAAGAATTTGATAAATGTATGAATTTAAAATACTTCAGAAGTATCTGGCCAGCTGAGTAACTTATAACTTTGTAATGGAGATCCCTTGACCTCTGGGTTTGATTCCTGCATTTATACAATGAATTCCTTTCCATTTCCTTGGCACTTTGTTCATTTTTGAGGAATTTTAATGAGGTTAAACGCTGCTTCTGAGTCTCAGGGCACTGAATTGATGAGCTGCAGTGGGAGGAGATGGGGCACAGTTAACACATCACTGTGGGCTTTGCTGAGGTTGAGCTGATGAACCACTTTGGAGCTGGATGACTCGGAGTGCACAGCCCCAGGATTGTGTGTCACTGAATTAATACGGAGCTGGGACACCCCGTGGCAATGACCTGCTGCCAGTTCTGGTCTTGGATACCTCTGGATTGGTGGAATTTGTTCTGGAATTTGTCAGTGACCCACTCTGGAGCTGCAGGGATTTCTGGGCCCCGCACTTTGAGATACACATTGAGTGTGTCCAGGGCAGGGAACGGAGCTGGGAAGGGGCTGGAGCCCCAGGAGAGGCTGAGGGAGCTGGGAAAGGGGCTGAGCCTGGAGCAAAGGAGGCTCAGGGGGGACCTTGTGGCTCTGCACAAGTCCCTGACAGGAGGGGGCAGCCGGGGGGGGTCGGGCTGTGCTGGCAGGGAACAGGGACAGGACAAGGGGAAACGGCCTCAGGCTGGGCCAGGGGAGGCTCAGCTTGGACAGCAGCAGGAATTTCTGCATGGAAAGGCTGCTCAGGCCTTGGCAGGGGCTGCCCAGGGAGGTTTGGAGTCGCCATCCCTGGAGGTGTCCAAGGAAGGGCTGGAGGTGGCACTCAGTGCTCTGGGCTGGGGACAAGGTGGGCATCGGGCACAGGGTGGGCTCCATGGGCTGGGAGGGATTTTCCAGCCTCAGGGATCCTGAGATTCTGTGAATAACAGAGCCCTGACAAACTGCTCAGCCACCACAGGACCGAATTTCACAAAGCTCAGAAGCTGGGTACCAAATTGTTTTCAGTGATGGTATTATAGGAGATAATTATAGAGGAGTAGGAGTTTGCATCTGTGCAGAGGAAAAGCGAAAGTGCATTGAGTGTAACTGAGCTTGTCATTCAGTGATGGTGCCAGCTGATAGCATGGCAATAATTGAATAACTGTGTGAGGAGAGAAAGTAAATTGAGATGTCCTTTGGAGTATGAGAACATCAGATTGGTGACTTAAACTGGGGGTTTAACAGATGATGCTAAATCATGCAAAGTCACATTCTTGCTTTCAGCAGAGTCAAACTCATTAAAGGAGTTACTTTAACTGAAACTTTATGGTATGAAACTGCTGTGTAGTTTTACTTCGTTGGAATGGAAGGACAGTTGGGTTTGGTGCTGAGGATGAGTTAAAAAGCTTGGAGTTCTTGAGGATTGTGGTGATGCTGAGCCCTGAAGGACCTTCAGTATTAACGGCGTTTGGACAACGCTCTCAGGCACAGGGTGGGATTCTTGGGGCTGCTCTGTGCAGGGCCAGGAGTTGGACTTGATGCTCCTTGAGGCAAGAGAGAAGGGGTAGGAGGAAGGAGAAGGATTTGTGTGGAAGCAGAGGGAGCAGCACAGAAAGTGCTGCCTAAACACAGGGACAGAGCAGTGGAGCAGGATGGACAAGGAGGGACAAAGAGAGGATTTTACCACCAAATTCAACCTGGTCCCAGCTGTAGAACCAAAGCATTGGGGGGCATTCCCAAAGAAGCTGTGGCTGCCCCTGCATCCCTGGAAGTGTCCAAGGTCAGGCTGGACATTGGGGCTTGGAGCAGCCTGGGACAGTGGAAGGTGTCCCTGCCCATGGCAGGGGATGGGATGAGCTTTGAGGTCCCTCCCAACCCAAACCATTCCATGATTCCCTGATTTTACATTCCTAGAGATGTAAAGATAATGATGGGACCACGTGGTGGCTTTTCCTGTATTTAAGAGGAATTAACTGACTGGGTCGTACTCCCTGATCTTGGAAGTCTTCCAACCTGGATGATTCTATGACAGAACCTTGTTAGACATGGTTTTTATCTTGCTGTCAGAAGATTTTAAAGCTAAATCACCTTCCATTGATTATTTCCATGTTTCATCCAGTCAGGTAGAAGTTTGTCCCCTTTGGCACACCCAGGGCTGGTGCAGAGGCACTGCCCTGCCTCTGCTGTCCTCCCAGCTGTGAGCAGGGCTGTGCTCTGGGGGCTGGGAGTAAGGCAACAGTTCTGTCTCCTTCCCTTTTTGGTTTCCTAAACCCAAAAATACCCTTTGGGAATAAAGTGGAGATGGGAGTTTTACAGCTAACATTCTGCAGCTGCTCCATGGTAACTGGGAATGATGATTCTACTCTGTTAAACACGAGCATGAATTCCCTGTCCCTGTGGTGCTGATGTGACAGTAAAGCAGCCTTATGTTTTTAGTTGCAGAAGTTGGTGCTGGTGGTGCTGTACAAGCTGGCTGCTCCAGCAGTTCCCAAATCCAGGAGTTGTGACAGATGGGCTCAAAGCAAACAGAGCCTGGAGAGCTCATCCCGCTGCCTCACAGCCCTGGGGGAGCTTGGGACAAACTTCAATTTCTTTGGGCAGCACAGCAGTGCATTTTAGAGAGGCTGCATAAAACCTGAGCTCCCACTCTGGTCATTATTTGTTCGAAAAAGAGGTTTTATGTGGATTTAAATCAGACCTGGGATCAGTGCTGCTCCAAACACATTGCTGTTTGCTTCTTTGTGCACTCTCGGAGCAGTGACAGCACATGATGAGCTTCTTCAGGCCTTATGGACTCATTTAGATCTAAGTGCCACTGAAAAATATTCAATGCTGATTCCTACTTGGTTCTGCCAAACCCAGGATGTGAGATGGAGCCCAGCTGCAGTTCAGCTCAGCTCACCTGCCAGAGCACAAAGCCTGCTCCACGCACTTGTAAGGCAGGAGTAAAGCAAATTACAGTTCTCCCTCCCAGCTGGGTTCAAATGAACTTTGGAAAGGTTCTTTGAAATCTGCTGTTGCCTCTTGCAGAACTGCTTTTGGAGATGCAGGGATTTACATCAGAATTATCCATGAGTGAAGAGCAGCTGGATCTGTGGCTGGGTTGGAATGTTGCAGGAGGCCAGTGCAGCGCTGCTGGTGAAAGCACTGAGTAAAACTCACCTGGGAGCACTCAGAGCATCGTTGGTGCTGTCCCAGCGCCCAAAATCCATTACTTTAGTTCAGCTTCATTTCTGCAGCCTGGCGAGGAACTACAGGCTCACATGGATCTGGTACGTTTTTAGATGGGGAGACTGGAGAAGAGCTTTTGACAAGGATGTTTGGGAAAAACTTCTGGGAATGAAATGTCAGTACTCACTAGTGACCCAGGAGTTTCTGTTGGGTTTGTTTTCTGTGTTACTTACTCATGGTCTGCTCATTTTAGGCGTTTTGGAGGTTCCTGAGCTTTGCTTTAGAGCAGCTTTCAGGGTGTTTTCACTCCCCTTAAGCAAACCACAGAAGATGAAAGATCCAGAAGTCTTGGCAGTGATTATTTAGCTGGCTCTTAGAAGCTGAGGATGACTTAGAAGCAGCTGTGCTTCTGTGTTTTCTGTGCACTGCAGCTCATCTCTGGGGGTCAGGAAAAGAGAAGGAAAAAGGGATCTTGCAGGAGACCAAGGTAGCACTGAAATCAATTCTCTTGGCTGTTTTTGGCCACCTCAGCAGCCTGTGCTGCTTTGTCCAGGGAAAGGTGCCTTTTGTTCTTTCACCTGGCCATCTCTTTAAGTAGCTCAGTCACAGCAATAAGAATTTTATTTGGATTCTGTGAGGTCTCACAGAAAGTACCACAGACGAGTAAATCCTGCTTTCAACTCCTGGAATCCATGAAGAAAAGAAGTAACTGGAGCTGGATTCCAGACCTAGAACACCAAAGATGAAAGGTTTTTCATACATGGGGGTATGAATTTCCCCTCTGGAAGGTGAGTGTGAATACTGACAGCCTGTGATGATCACTGTCCTGACAAAGAGGGTTCGAGCCACACACATAGAGTGTTTAGAAAAGCAGTTAAAAAATTTGGAATGTGAAGGGAAAAGGAGTCTAATGGCAGAGTTTAAACCAGACTCTCTAAGACTGTGCTTCATTGGTGGCCTTTTCTGTCAGGCTGGGTGCTGGATGTGCAGGAGTGGTGGATTTGGGAGCACCAGAGCCCCTGTGCAGGGGATATTCCTGAATCAAGCAGAGGGACTGGGAAAATCCCCATGGGAGAGGGTCTGGCACAACTTTCCCACATGGCACAGCTGCTGCTGAGGGGTTTTAGTGAGAACTCTGATGTGAGGATAAGACAACCTCTGCAGCTGGCAGGGAGCCCGTTCCTGCAGCCAGCTGTAGGAATTGGATCCAAAGGCTGGGGCAGGGAGGAGCTCACAGATGCCACATTCCACTCCATCTGCCAGAACGAAGGACTTGTGTCCAGAATCAGGCAGGAAACTGAAGTGCAGGTAGATGTTCAGTGGTGATGGTGCTAATGTTGGCCTGTGGATATGCAGGATGTTTAATTTGCTTTGTCCTTAATATAATAACTTCCATTTCTCCGTTCTCAAAGCATTCACCCTTTTCTAAACAAATCAGCATTTTGGCAGCTCAGAGAACTGCCAGCAAATTAAACAAATGGGGAGCTGAGCAAATTGCAGGGCAAACTTTGCTCAAGGCTCAGCCACCTCACCCAAACTGGCCTGACACGACAACAGTGATCATTATGCAAATTATGTTTAATTTGAATTAGAACCAGTGCAGGTGAGCCAACACCTGATCCCACCTGCACAGCTAAAATCAGGATCATCCCTCCAGCACCAAACTGGTGGCAGCCAGTGGTAGGACTGGTTCTAGGCTCAGCAGGGCAAGGTCACCTCCACACACAGTCCTGCTTTCAATGCCACCTTCTTCCCTAAAGGGTGGAGCTGCAGTGGGAAAGTCTGCCTGGGAATCTGCTTTTCCTACCGTAGTTTGGTATTGCAGCTAGAAACATCAAGGATCTGGTTTAAGGTGACATAGATTTGACAATTCATGTAATGTCCTTTCTTTTCTTTCCTTTCTTTTTTCCCCTTCTCCCCATACTGAAGTACCCCACAGGCTGGCTCAGGCTGCAGGGAGCACAGTGGGCACCTGGTGGCAGCTCCCTGCTCCAGCAGGGCCATCCCAGAGCACAGGGCACAGCATTGTGTGCA
>VZTH01008191.1:1047-15297 GCA_013397815.1 Aleadryas rufinucha | reverse complement strand
GGTACCCCACAGGATACAACATCCTCTCTCTTACTCTGCTGTGTTTTTAGGACACTCGCCTCATTTCTTGGCTAGAAAAGTCCACTGGCACAGTTTTACATGAGCAAAGACTCCTTTCACAGGAACAGCAGCTTTTCTAATCTTATTGTCTCCCTGCTTTAAAGGCCTGCATTTAGACCTCTGACCAGGTGCCTAATTATTTGCCATGTCTATTATGGCATTTCTAGTGCAAGAGGACGGTGACTAAGTCAGGCTGCCTTTTCTGCTGGGCTGCTGGACCAGTCATACCACCTCACCCAGGTGGCTTGAGATCCCAGGCACCAGGATTACTGGTTCTCTATGGAAAGAGAACTGTAATTTCCTGATGGAAAGTCATGACTAAAACTTGTCAAAATGTAATTTAAAAAAACCTAAAAGGGCACTACTTATTGTACCTACAATGCAACCTGGCCTCAGCAGGCCAGACACTCTGGCCTTCCCAAGCCTGCCAAATTGGTACCTCAGCAATTGCATTATTCATTTTCACTTTCTACTGTCAGTGACTTATTGGATCACATAGTGTTGAGTTTTCCTGAGNAGTGGCCACTCACCCAGCCCGGTGAGTGGCCACTCCATGGGGACCATGTCCATCTGCCTGTAAAGCACTCAGCACAGTGAGCTTGCCACAGCCAAATGTCCTTTCATCCCATGCAGCTGTCACGTCTGGGCAGGGATTTCCTCCTTCAAACACAGGCAAGGAGAGTAGGGAAGCTATGAATCCTTTGAATTACAGACTTTAATATACACATGCTGTAACACCTCTGATTCAAAGCCTCCTGGGTAATGGGACAGGTCTGTGCTGGAATGGAAACACAGTCCTGTTAGAATAAAGCTCACTATACAAACTAAGCCACCTAATTCCATTACTTTATTTCACTAAGCCAGCACCCCAAGTTCTAATTTGACAAAAGTCACAGTGGTACACATGTAGCCCATGACTCAAGCACGGGTAGCCATAACCATCAAGTAATGCACGGCATGTTCGAGTTATGAATGTGCCTACGAGCTTGTGTTTGACCTTGGCCCCCAGAAGTGAACTCCTTTGGATCTGATGTGGATGTGATGTAAGTAGTTCCTTCTTTAGTTAAATATGGTCTGGAAAGCAGCTGTTTAATAAACTGCAGATGCATTTACGGGTCTTCACATTTAA
This sequence comes from Aleadryas rufinucha, assembly GCA_013397815.1. Taxonomy (NCBI): domain Eukaryota; kingdom Metazoa; phylum Chordata; class Aves; order Passeriformes; genus Aleadryas; species Aleadryas rufinucha. Next base: position 14,108 of record VZTH01008191.1, on the reverse strand, counting down.
GGTAATTTCTTATTTTAAAAGAGCCTGTAAGTGTTTATTTCTATCACAGGGTGCAACTTTTCCCAAATAACTATTCTTACATCCTGGAGCTTCCCAGCCTCCCTCGGCAATTCTTCCTAAAATCTTTTGACTGTACAGAAGGATCCTGAAAGTGTTGGGAATAATGTGTTTCCTCATCTCAGTGCACTTAAGAGGCATAACCCACATGGAATAGCCCCACTGTCCCATTCAGTGTCTGTTCATGCACCTAAGAGAAATCAAGTTTATGTTGAAATACGTATATCCATATGTGTGTACATGGACTCCACAACACACAAACACACACATTTCTCTAAAAAGGGCTTCACAATGTCTTTGACACACATGAAGGAACAACATGAAGCTGTGTCAAGAGAGGTTTAGGTTGAACATTAGGAGAAGGTTCTTCATGGCACCAAGCCTGCCAGAGTTCAAGAAGTGTTTGGATAATGCTGTCAGGCACATTGTCCTGTGCAGGGCCAGCAGCTGAAATTCAGTGATCCTTGTGGGTCCCTTCCAGATCAGGATATTCTATGATTCTGTGATTTTTAAGAATGTGCAGCACGCTTTTGAACCCAGGTGAACATATCTCACTTCAAGCACACCCAGACATCCATATCTTTTAACTGTTATGCTGCATCCCTGCGGTACCAGGAAATACACTGAAGCTGGACACCTGACACAGCCAGGCACACTCCTGATCCTGCTCCCCACACCTCTGAGGAAAGAGGGAATACCCTGGCATGGGCCTCCCCTGGGAAACTGAAACCTGAAGTCAGAAGCACTTTGCAGCCCTGTCATGAGCTCAACTACTGACCTGCCAGGACAGTGCCAGAGGGTTGCCTTTGATATCTATCAAGAGTGTCAGAGGTGTTAATATCCCCTTATAGCAAAAAATGAGCTTTGCAACCAAGGAAAAACTGATGCTGCCCTTCCATAAGCTGGGAAGTCTTTGTTCCTCGGAGAGATGGGGTTTTTTTATCAACTTTGAAATATATAAAATCACTGTGAGATGTGTTTTCATTAAATTGAGAATGAGGGCTTTTTTTAATGCATTGCTATTCTTCCAAAGTAAAAGAGACATTGTACACAGAAAGATTTTGCTAATAAATGAGCGGGGAAATTAAACTGTCTAGCACTGTCAAAGACTAAAGTTATCTTGGTCAATATCTGACACCTCACTAAGTTTCAGAAATACAATTTACCTTCCTCCGTTTTTATTCCATTTTGCACATCCATTGGCATGGCTTTTTATGCTTGCTCTTTGCAGTCTGTGGCAAGCTGCTGAGTGAGTTAAAAAGGCTGACACAAAGAATGGCAGCAGGCATTACCCTCTGCACCTCAGTATACAGGATTACCCTGCCTCTGTGGGGATTAGATTACTGCTGAGTGAGAAAGCCTGCATGGCCAAAAATACCCTGGGAACAGTCCACTTCCTGACTTCCCATAATAAGCAGCAACAAGAGAAAATCTGCCACGTGTACCTGTGGACAGTCCTTTTCTCTTCACTCCCTCGCACAGGTTTGGGGTGCCCCTGCCTCAGCAAGCTGGGGTGCTTTCACTCACCAAGGAGGAACTGGGAGATGTGCTCCCTGAGGGTGATGGAGGCTGTGTTGTCCCTCTGCAGGGACAGCAATGAGATGGCAAAGGGCCACCTGCAGGGACAGGCTGCTCCTACTGATCCTCCTTTCTCTTATCACCCCTTGGGAACCGATGCAGGAAACAGCGCTCAGGACACTAACTTCATATGGGCAAACCAGAAAATATTTTTCTCTAGCTTTTTGCCCATTGAGTTCCCTGAATGCAACAACATTTTCTACAAGAGCATCGTAAACCAACTCACTGAAAGGATACAGGAGGGGGTGTAGGAGGACTGGCCAGGCACCGATGGGGGAAGGAGCAAAGTTGAAGGCAGTAGAACCTCACGTGTCCACCTTCCAATGGGACATGGACATCTTGTCTCATGGCAGGGGCTGGACCACATGCTTGTGACTTCTGGCAATCAGAAGAAAATGAAAAATAGATGACCCTTCAAAGACTTGCCTCAGCAGCAGGAGTTCAGCCCTGCTCGCAGAACCTCTGTGAGCTCCCTGCCGGGCCCCAGGAGAGTGGAGGCCGAATCTCCTTCTTCTCCAGTGACTGAAACAAAGGTGAAACCAGCCATCATCTCTTCCTCCACAGCCCATCACAGAGGCCTCAGCATGCTGGGGCTGCCTCCTGCCACAAAGAGGTTTGTCATCTCTCCTGACTGACTGGTAATGGCACTCAGGCTGATGAGCACAAGATGGCAGTGCCCACTTGCCCAGAAAAGGAGAGTCCATCCAGGGGTGGGAACTGTGGGGTAAGATCCAGTCAGAATTTTTCAAGTACCTCTCTGCTGCCTAGAGGCAGCAACCTAGCCATGACGGAGGTCACTAATGCTTCTGGCAATCTCCCACAGCTGTTCCCAGCACTGCTTTCCTTGCCCTTCCTGCACGCACGTGGAAATTTATTAATCATATCCTGGCATCATTTCAAATCCTGCTAGGCCAGGCAGCCCAAAATTACTGTTTGGAACATGGTGGCAGTAGGGTGGGAGGCTCCTCTAGAGCTACACATTGCAAGCCCTAGGGAAGAGGGCACTGAGAAGGGCTTTGTGCTACACTCAGGCCACTTCTATCTCAAATACGTCCTCAGACACAGTCTTGTACGAGCAGACAGAGCTCCTTGACTTGCTGACCTCTTGCTCACAGAGCTGCCTCATGGGCTGCCTACCAACACTACGTATTTCAAGCATGGCCTCTGAAACATCTCTGAAAAGTCACATTCCCTGGGGGACACTGATCTTGCAGCATCTCCATGCTTAAAGCAAGGAGGGCACTGCTGCCAATGGGCACAGCCTTGCCCAGGAGCAGGCATTTTCCAAAGTTATCCATAAACCCTGTGGGGCACATGGAGAGGTGCTGTCCTCACCTCCGTAGCACTTTTGCCTAAGCTGCAGACCAGATGCCTTTCATAAAGGTGGTGTCCCTTGCACAAAGACTTATTTATTTATATATTCCTGACTGATCGATCCCAAAGGATGTCACTCCACAGGTGTTTCTGCCCCATGGATGCACCTTCCAGCTCATTCCCTTAAGCACTGGGGACAAGCTTTCCCCAGGAGCCTGGGGTGCAGTCTAGGCTTCAAACCCTATCCCAGAAATGAACAAAGCAACTCAAGCTGAGCTCCAATGCTCCAACACTTCAATGGTTTGATGTTACTGACCTAGCAGTGTTTTTCACAGGCTCATCTAAAATGAGGGCACTCTGCAGGCTGTTTACACAGTGCTGCTGCTGCTCTTTCCCTTCTGACAGGTGTTTTGATGGGGATTTCTGCCATCCAGAGAATATCTGGGGAAGAATTTTCTGAAGGGAGCAGCTGACTGGCAAGGGATCCAGCCGCCTTCAAAGCTGTCATGTGAGATTTTTCACAGGATGCCAGAGAGGGCACTGAAATCATCAAGATCACAGGTTTTCCAGGCATGGATTCCTGGTCATCCTATCTCTAACTATTAACACAAGCATTACTTCACAGTGAATGAACTCTACTCACTCCCCTTGCAGAGATGTGGCATGAGGCTCCTGCAACATTTAATGCTATTTAACCGCTCAGACTGGGGCTTTAATGAGAGCTAAAATGCTGAGTTTGTGATAGACTGTCCAGAGTAAAGTTTGTTTCTTCCTGCAGGGCATGAACTTGTAAGAGTTCTGGTACAAGCTTAAAAAAAAAGTTCTGTTTTGCATATGCATCAGCATACCTGTACATTTGTGTGCATATTCCCACGTGCTGGTATTTGAAAAGGCACCGCATTACATTTTTGGCCAAAGATTAAATGGTATAAACATGAGAAGGGATGTTTGTTTTTGGTTTTTTCCTGCTGTTTTTTATTGGCTGCAATAAGCACAACATTAACACTGCAAATGAAGAATGGGAAGTTCCACAACTGCAAACATAGCCCACCAATGTGTATGTATTGCAAGAGTCCATTTGTGCCTCCTCTGCACAGAACAGAAAGCATTAGGGATGATCTCTGTGGCCCCTTGAGGCTCAAGATGCTCTAACCAGTCCTTGAGGCTTGGAAAGTCCTTTTATCAATTGCCTGCAGATTAGTTAAAAGACCTGGTGTCACATAAATGGTGTAGTAAATGTACGTGTATCCTCCAAAGATGCAGTCTTATTTCCACAGCTGGTTAGGGACTGGAAGGAGAAAACTGGGAAATAGAAGACCTTCTTTATTAATATTTCAGTAATTTTCTTCCCTTCATTTTTCTCAGCAGTTTCTTAACATCCGTAAGATGCAGAAGAAGGAATCCCACACTCAGGAATCTCACTCCTGCAGTTCTGGCTCAGAGAGGAGCTCAGTAGGCTCTGGGAAGACCGTGTACTTCAGGATGTAGAGCCAGCAACAGGCCATCCATGCAGATGAACACCTGACTTTCAGCATGTGTCAGCTTTACCAATACAGCTACCACTGGGGTTGCTTCAGTGCTTCTGCTGAACCAATAACCCATGGAATGAGCAGGTATAGTGCAGTTAACTGCACTTAGCATGGGAAACTGTGAGCACAAGCAGCATATGACTAAACCTACTTCAAGTTGATAAAAAAAAAAAAGCAACTGGCACTGGAGAATTCAAGGCTCCTTAAAAAAGAAAAAAAGATAGTTGAGGTGTGAGTGTCCTTGGAAAGCTAAAGAAAAGGATGTAACAACTATAGGAGGCAAAGCAACACTTGATGTATTTGAAGTATTACCAGCCTCAGACAATAAACTAGGAAACTTGTGAAAGGAGGTCAGAACAAGAATCCATAGGCACAGGAACTTAAAGGAGTAGATCTTCATAAAACTATGAATTCTCTGTCTTCAGATTCAGAATTTAAGGCTCTTGGCAAGGTCTGCAGGTGAAACTCCATGGTCTCACACAGAGCATATCCAGTAGAGCAGGCTGGCAGAAGAGACACTTTGCTGCTGATCATTTGATTGCCAACTATCCAGTTTCACTTCTTTGGTAGCAAACAATGTTGGGACATATCTGAGAGATGACAATGTGACATTTCCGACCGCTCTGCTACTCCAAAATACGGAGATGGGTCTGCAAGTGTCAAGGAATGGTAGAGTTGCAGAAACCAAACTCCTCTCTACAATGCTCCACTGACACAAATCAGAAAGAGGACAGAGAAAGGTCAGTCCAGGAAAGAGAAGAGCCCAAAATGGTATGCTGCATCTTCCAGCCTCTCCCTGAATGATTCAACTGGAGTTACCTGAGGGCCCTGCCTGGTCAAAAGTCAGCACACCCTGCTCAGGCCAGGCCATTTGGGGTGCCCACTATGTGTGCCAGTCTGCAGAAAACTTGCGTGCCTTGCCAAGAAAAAGGAGGAATGCTGTCAAGAGCTGAATAAAAACACTGTGAAACTGTAAGTGCAGGTCTGTATTAAACCTTATGAGCCAGCATTCATTACTATGCAGGTGAGATCTGGGACTGGGACCTTGCACATAAACACTTTGTCATATGAACATTAAACATGCACTACCCTGCACCGTTTGTGCAAGGAGAAAACAAGCAATCCATTTCAAAAGAAGACATGTGGTTGGTTGCACACTTCCTCTAGGCAAAGGGGGAGAGGACAAACAGCTGATGTTAATGATACTCTTTGATATAGGCATAAACTTACAGGAGTGAGAGAGCTGCAGGGACTAAACAGAATTATCCACTGTGCCTGTACTGGCACAGCCCCTTCTGTCCCCTCTGTGGGGCTGTGTCACTGCAAACACAAGGGCTGCTGCCATAACGTAAAAGTTCCTGACAGTCACTACAGCAAACGTCATACAACGTTGCACTGGCGGGGATAGGGCTAGATGACATAGCTGGATTCTCTCATTTCTGCAGTCCTAGGAAAATGCCTTGCCACTTAAAAAATATTTAACTGCAGTGACGTCAAAGCATCTACTGAGATATGTTTCTGTTGCATTTCATTTCCACTAGTAAATATTGAAAGGGAGATTTAAAGAATTTTAACAGATTGATGCAAAATCAATGCAAAACCATTACTTTCTTCCAACTCTTCTTTGACAAATCAGCTGACCTACCTCACTGATCAATTGATCTGACCTCCTTTTTTGCAGATACAAATTCATTCCTGACCACAAGGGCCTATAACCTCAGCTCAGCATTTAGACAAGGCCAATAGCTCAAAGTGAACAGAGCATCTAAGAGAATGACAAGTTCATAAACATGGTTTGCCACCATTGGGTCCTAAGCCTGATTTGGCAGCAGTTCTACTCTGGGCTAAATCTGATTTTGATCCAAACTGAGGTCTTAGAGATCTCCCTTAATCTGGAAATGGCTCGTTTTCTTAAGGGTCAATATTCTAAACTCACTGACCAGAAATCCTGCAGTTATTTTCTGTGGGGAAAAACAACCAGAACAACAACCACCAACAAAACAAATAAAACCCAAAACAAAACAAAAGAAACCCCACTAAAACCAAATGGCAACCCACAACCCCAAAATCAAAGTAAAACCCACAGGGAGCATATATGCTGTCTTTGGAGCATATAAAATTGGAAGGACTGAAAGTAGCAATTAAACCACAAAATAAATAGCACCATAAATTCCATCCTGCACATGACCTTTCCCTAGGTCATCTTTTCACCACCCCTTTCATTAGCTCTGTCCCTGTCCATCACACTGTCAAGCACAAGACCAAAACATTGCCGTGTGCCCTGGCACAAGCCAGCATGGGCATGATGCACTTTGCCAAGCCTGTCTCCTTCTGACTTTATCACCAACTTACCTCTTGACTCCACAGTGTGCCTGACATCATTGCTCAGACATCCTCTGTCTGATTTGCTGCAATTGGCAAAGACCTACAAATTCCCCATGGAAACAAGTCCTCCAGCTTGTGACTGTAATGTTACTATCCTTAGTGTCTTCCCAGAAGGCAGCAGTGTAATGATCTTCTTTTTTTGTAGTTGTTTTTCAGTTAATGAGATTAATTGTGGAACAGACATTTGAGAGACCTGTGTTTTTAGATCCAGTCTCCAAAGGGTTTTGCTTGCTGAAGTATCCAGGTGATCAAGACAAGGCTGCATGTCCAAAAGTTCAAAGGTTAACCTTGGGATGACCAATCCCACATAAATAAAAGTCTTGTAATGCTACAGGGTCTTAGTACTCACAGTGGATAAAAACCTGTGCTTCATCTTTCTTCTTGTCATCTTCTTGAACTTATTCATGTCATATAATCTATTGATTTATAAGTGCTGAGGAGAAGAAGTGCCAAGCACGTCTGGGGCTAAAAGCTGTCATGTGGACTTTAGCAATCTGTTGCCCTTGCAGCATCTCGTGAAAGACTTTCCACTTGGCAATCAAAGTGCCCGTATAAAAGAAAAGCACACTTTGTGACCTGCAACACAACTTCAAATGGAGGTCAGGATACCAGACATGGCTAACTTCACCCAACAAGAAGCTCAGAGAAGAAATAGATCAGGACACACTTAATGGTGTATCAGAGAAGTACTTATGAGGCTCAGCTCTGTTTAAATTCTGGATTTTAAATGAGTCCATGTACAACATGTGTGTTACTACCTGCACCATTCCTGAGTCTTCTCTTCCAGCCTATCAAAGTCTTTGCAATGGCTGCAAGAGCCATACACACATAATTTAGAACAGCTTTGATCCATTAATTACAGCTGAGTTCCAGCTGAGTGACTGCAGCGCACAAAAAGCCTAGTATAGTTATAGCAGGTCTTTCAAGCCTTATTCAAAGAGCGTTCTTAGTTTGGTCACCATTTAATGTTACATTTCCCCTGCATCTCCGTTGAAAATTTTACAGCCAGAACTGCAGAGCATGAACAGGTGGGGGAGTGATCACTCAGGCCATACTTAACCATTGCTTTTCAGGAAGCTGTAGAAGATGTGAAGAAATTCTTACACTTGTGAGAACTGAGGTGAGAATACACTTGATCAGGATTGAAAGGTCCTGAAGAATGTTGTTTCTGGCTGGTCTGTCCTTGGGAGGGAGATTGCAGATAAGAAAGAAGGGTGGCCAAATGTCATCTCCCCAGATGTGCTCAGATTGGTTTTAGACACAGCACAAGATGCAAGACTTAAGAACACCCACTTTGCAAGGTCACGTAGCAGTAGGACAAAGGGCAATGGCTTTAAGCTGAAAGAGACTAGGTTTAGACTGGCTATCAGGAATGAATTCTTCACTGTGAGGGTGGTGAGGCATTGGGACAGGTTGCCCAGAGAAGCTGTGGATGTTCCATTAGTGGAAGTGTTTAAGGCCAGGTTGGATGGGGCTCTGAGCAACCTGGTCTGGTGGAAGGTGCCCCTGCCCCCAGCAGCGGGACTGGAACTGCATGATCTTTAAGGCCCCTTCCAACCCAAGGCATTCTATGATTCTGTGATTACCAAGTGCATCAAGATGCTAACAACTGCAAGCACTGATGCATGGAGCACAGGAACTGAGATGAATTCACTGGTTGGTTGAACACTGAGTGCAGCTTTGCGTGACACCAGGAGGATTTAAAATAGTTGGTGATAGCCTTCAAGCACTCCTCCACCTAAGTACAGTTAGAGGATGTATGAACTGTCCTATGAGCACACTATGAGCTAGAAGACTGCTCTGAGAAGTAACAGATCTTTAAAAATTCTGCCTGGGGCCACCCACAGCCACGTGTCAGTCTTCAGGCTCATTACCTTGCTTGCTAACGCTTCTGGTGCATGTATATGAGTACAGATGTTTATATTCAAAAGCATATAGCTGGTAGCAAACTAGATCCTGTTACACATGTAAATTCAAGACAGTGTGTAATATAAAAGGGGAAAACAAGAAGGTAATAATTAGACCTTTCAGTCTGACTTCAGTACTAGGCACAAAGCAAATACACACTCTCTGTGTAGACTGAAATCTACTGACAGTTGAACAATATCCGGAATGGATTTGATAGATTGTGTGAAACCAAACTATTTCTCCTCCTACCCCAGTGTAGTAGATTTTGCGAACAGCAATAGATGTTGACTTTATTAAACTTTGCCACTGCTTCTATCAGACTAGAGAGTCATAACATAAATTTACTTTCAACAGCACACATGCAAAGCCAGAAAACACTTCTGAGTAATGCAACTGAAATTGATAATTCTGTTGAAACAGAAGAATAAATCAGACAGAGCTCCTTGCACTCTTTTCTTGAACTCACTATATTCAGTGAACTTCTATGTTTAGAAATATCTTGGACTCCAGAGTAGATAATATACTTCTTAACTATACAGTGGATGTGAGACTAAAAGGAATTCCTGGAACGCTTTGGAAAAGAGTTAGAAACACCGTAAGTTAGTCTTGTGAGGAACAGCTGAGGGAGCTGGGGTTGTTTAGCCTGGAGAGAAGGAGGCTCAGGGAGACCTTCTTGCTCCCTACAACCACTTGACAGGGGGCTGTAGCCAGGTGGGGGTTGGTCTCCCAGGCAATCAGTGACAGGATGATGGGGAACAGCCTCAAGCTGCACCAGGGGAGGTTCAGGTTGAACATCTGGAAGAATTCTTCACTGAAAGGGTGGTTAAGCATTGGAATGGGCTGTTCAGGTAGGTGGTGGAGTCATCATCCCTGAAATTCTTCAAGTGGATGTGGCACTCAGTGCCATGGTCTAATGGACTTGGAGGTGTTCAGCCAAAGATTGGACTCAAGGGTCTCAAAGATCATTTCCAGCCCAAATGATTCTGTGGTTCTGTGATTCTGCCTGCGTAAATGAAAGAAGTGACCTGGAGGAATGATAATTGAGGAAGGTGCAACATACATCTGCAGAGCCTCTGCAGTTACTCATTCTGACAACTTATGGATAAACAAAGGGCTTAATTTTCTAATTTCTGTGAACCTATGTGTGAATTAAAGGCAAAGAGAAGTTCAATGTCACTTTCTGCATCTCATAATAATCATATTAACAGAAGTGAAAATGGCCTAGGATCTTGCAGCAAGATGCAAAATATACACAGTGCCCATACTTAAGGGCTGTAGCATGATGTTTATAACTACCAATAAAGTCCAGATAAGTAACTTATTTGGATGGTTGATGACACAACTGCAGAGGGTATCTGATTTTTGAACTGAAAATTAAATGTTAAAGAGACTCAAATCTTAACACAGTGTTCACAGCAAAAGTAACCCTAGCAGCAGCAGTAATGTTCTTTGCCATCCCTAACCATGCTAATCTTTTAAAAAAGCAACAGATAGAAAAAGAGTGAAACTTCAGAATGAAAACATACATGGAATTGAGCTCAGAATTCAAAGATTGTATGAACATTCCAAAACTATTAATTCTTTCCTTGCAGCAGTGAGAGCAGAAAGGTTTGTTCCACTAGCTCCTGGCCAGGTCAGTTCACAGTCAGCCAAGGGCAGAGAATAACCAGAGCGACCTCCTGCCAGCAGTGCCCCGTGCAGTCCCAGCACACACAAGAACTTTAACAGCTGCCACTGGAAAACAAAGTGGTTGCATTTATCAAGAACAATGAGGGAATTCAAAATCCCTAACAAAGACTCTGAGAAATGTATAGCATCCAAATTTGCCATGCAGAAGCATGTGTTATGATGACACCTTCCTTAATTAAAGTAAGGAACCTCCATTTAGCACCACAACTACAAAGCCAGAAATGTTCCCAAAGAGTCTCATGCACAGGGAGAGAAGCTTTTATGCACTGCACATTTGTCATGTGATGCTATCTGTGCTCCCTGAGTTTGTGACCAATATAATGCTGCAAAAGGCACCAGTCTCTGTACATGGCATAGTTTCATAAAAATAGGTGTCTAGCATATACACATTATATATTTATTATATATTATGTATTGCATATCAGTAACACGCTTAAGCATGTTACTGATATGCAACACATAATATATAATAAATATATACATTACAATTGTATATAAAATACTGACACATTACAATTTGAATAGACTAAAAACAGGTGGGCTTACTCCTTCACCCTTCCTGGAGAAAGTCTGCCAGTGACCAAGTTCTCCAGATCACCAAGGAGACATGGGGATTCACACATGCCATGCTGAAGTCTTGTATTTTTCTGCACGTTATAGTGGTTCTGCTTATCGCCTGCCCATCACCTCCTCTATGTTTACATAGAGGACCTCAAAGCTTCTTCAGACCCTCAAGCAATATGATGCAATAGTTAAAAATTACGCAGTGTTATGGATATCACCACTTTTAAACACAGGAAACTATACTGGCTAATCAGGTAATAGCTTGCTGATCACTTTCAGAAAATTAGTAAATTTACTTTTGATACCTGTGAACACAGCATGTTCATGTGCTGGTGTGTATCCACATCCTCAGGAAAAAAAAAAAAAGAAGGTTCTTGCTGAAAAGTCAAGTTTGTAATTTAGAGGAAGAGTTGAATTTTTAGAACAAATATGTGTATCTCCAGCCTAGAACAAACAAACAAAAATTTGTTATGGTCTTCCAATAAAAAACTTTAAGAAAAGAAAAAAATGCTTGTGATCTCAATGTCTTTAAGCTGTTATTTATTTTGCACTGAAATACAGAAACCCCCCATCATATTTTTTATACTTTTAAAATTATTTTTATACATTCCTCTGAATAAATCTATTCCAACAAAAGATTAATGCAAAAGGTCATCTCTGTTGTTCCCATTGTGTGTTAATCTAAGTCTCTGGTATGAAATGCTGTATTTATAATCCAAAGAAAAGAACAGGGATTGTCTGATGTGCTACTGAAAGTTATCAGGTCCCAAGTTTAGACCAAGGATAATGTCATTCTTTGATAAACAGCCACTGTTTCTTCAAACCCAGCTGCCTTTGGCATATCAAATCTGTCAGAGGTGCTTACAGCAGTGCATAGGTTATTATAACACTCAACATATATTCCAATTGAGAAATGGCAAATCACATACCTTCAATGATTTTCATATTTGGTGACAGACTTAGATTATTATGCACTATATATTGTTTCCAGAATAAACTTCTATTTCCAGCAGTGATGTAAGGTTAAAGTTATGAAACCATGCTGTGCTCCTAAGAAACCATGTTTTCTTAGATGTTAAATTAAAAAGGTTAATTCAGAAGTTCAGAAAAGATTTGTAATTGGATTTTTTGGGGGGAGCTTTAACTTAGAATATTAATTCATATTTAAGTGTGTAAAAAAAAGCATAAGGATTTTCAATACTCCTGGAGGGGAATACAACTGGATTTCAGAAGAGTTACTCACACACTTGAAAATCAACAAGAATATTCTTAAACGTCCCCCTAAACCCAAAGGGACCTAATTTGGAATAGTTTGGTATGAGAATTGCCTTATGCTGCCAAATTAAAAAGCAATTAATTTGCATATTAATTGATGTATTTCATTAGATATGTAGAACTCAATAAAACCCAGAATTTATCCATCGCAAATAATTTGCCCATGAGTTGTAATCTAATATATGTATTTATAACTCAATTTCCTGGCCTTTGACATACTAGCAATACTTGGGGTCATTATCTTCTAGAAGGAAAGTTACAGCAGGAAAAGTGTGGCAAAAATACACTGGTCCAATCCTATTGCCATGGACCAGAGGATTAAAGAATGACAGTCTCTCTCCTTCCTCCCGCATTCATTTCATCATAGAATCATAGAATGGTTTGGGTCGGAAGGGACCCTAAGGATCATCCAGTTCCAACCCTTCTGCTGTGAGGAGGGACACCTTCCACTAGACCAGGTTGCTCAGGGCCCCATCCAGCCTGGCATTGGCAGTTCTTGACTCTGCTGGGTATTAGCTACTGTCGTGGTTTGACACTGGCCCAACGCCAGGCACCCACGAGAGTCGCCCGCTCACAGCTAGGCAAAAGGAGGGAAAAGAGGAAAAAGGGTTAACGGAGGCTTCATGGGTGAGATAAGGAGAGCGGGAGAAATATTTTGAGGGCAAAACAGGCTCAGCCTTAATTACTAAGTGAAATTTATTACTAACAGAATCAGAGGAGGGCAATGAGAAATAAAATAAGCCCTTAAAACACCTTCCCACC
>VZTH01008190.1:0-17064 GCA_013397815.1 Aleadryas rufinucha | reverse complement strand
CCTGTCTGTGTGTCCGTGCCCCGTGGGTCTGTACGTGCTGTATGTGCCCGTGTGTGCCCTGTCTGTCTGTCCGTGCCCCGCGGGTCCGTCCGGCCAGTGTGTGTCTGTATGTGCCCTGTCTGTCTGTCCGTGNCAGTGTGTGTCTGTATGTGCCCTGTCTGTCTGTCCGTGCCCGCGGGTTTGTACGGGCAGTGTGTGTCTGTATGTACCCTGTCTGTCTGTCCGTGCCCCGCGGATCTGTACGGGCGGCGTGTGGCTGTATGTGCTCTGTCTGTCTGTCTGTCCGTGCCCGCGGGTCTGTACGGGCAGTGTATGTCTGTATGTGCCCTGTCTGTGTGTCCGTGCCCCGCGGGTCCGTACGGGCAGTGTGTGTCCGTTTGTGCCCTGTCTGTCTGTATGTGCCCTGTCCATCTGTCCGTGCCCTCTGTGTCCGTACGTGCCCTGCGAGTCCGTACGTGCTGTATGTGCCTGTGGTCCCCATGGGTCTGTACATGCCCCGTGAGTCTGTACGTGCCCCTGAGAGTCTCGGTGAGCTGTATCTCTCTATAGGTGCTGTAAGCTGTACCTATCCATAGGTGCCATGAGCTGTATCTCTCTATAGGTACCGTGAGCTGTACCTATCCATAGGTGCCGTGACCTGTATCTCTCTATAGGTGCCGTGTGGGTCTGTACGTGCCCGGTGTGTCCGTACGTGCCCTACGGGTGTGCAGGTCCGGTGTGTGCCCACACGAGCTCTGCATGTCCCTACACACAGACCCGGGGGTTCGCACAGGCAAACCTGGAGTCAGCGTGCCTGGCGGGTCCCCAGACCCCTTCCCTGTGTCCAGAGAGAAGAAATTGCTTCTCTCCCTGTCCCCCCGCTCCAAGGCGGGCTGCGTTTGCTCTCAGTTGGGTTTATTTCCTCCCACCTGAGCCAGACCCTCGGGTGGAGGTGGCCGGTGGTGACGGTCCAGGCTGTAATGGCATCGGACGTGCCTGGAAGGCGAGTTTGGCTGGGGACATTCGTCCGGGGCTGCTGCGGTGTGAGTGCCAGAAAGGGGCAGGAAAGGCCGGCCCTGGTGTGGCAGTGGCTCCAGTGGGCTGTCCCCACACAACCACCCGTGGCTGGTTAGGGGAGAGGTCTCCAGGCTCCGGTTTGCATCCCAAACTCAGCCTTTTTGGGGTGTCGGAGGTGTTGGGGTACCTCTGCCTGTCTGGGCCGTGTGCTTGGGGGATGTCGTGGCCAGAGGAGGGGATGTGCCGTGTCCAGGTTTCTCCTGTCCAGGCAGCTGGACACACAGAGCCTGGCTGCTGCCGAGGGGGTTTCGGTCTCTGCATTCAGCTCTGCGTTGCTTGCTCCGCACAATTAATTAGACACGACTAATCCTATCTGGCGCTGGGAACTTCCCAGAAACCAGAGTGCTCTTCCCTCTCCTGCTCTGTGCCAGGATCCCAGCCTCCTGCAGAACGAGGCCTGGGGACAGTGACATCTCTGTCACCCCCTTGGACACGATCGGGGGTTGCAGCTCAGACTCGCAGTGCCCTGGAGTTGTGGCTGGACAGGTGTCCCTCAGCTGGGAGGTGACGAGCCCCGAGGAGGTGTGTGGGCGGAGGATTGCAGGGAAAGGGAGGTCAGGGCTGTAATGAGGATATTGCAGGAATAAGGGCTAGAGCTGAACTCAGTATTTTGAGGATAAATCTCACACCCAGCAGGTGAGCATCAGCATTCCCCATCCCTACGGAAGAGGAGAGGGAAAAGGGACGTGATAATCCACGTTCCATTGATTCCCTTGTGCTTGGGAGAACCATCTGTGTGAGCCCTGCCCTGGCCTTGGAGCCAAAGCAGAGAGGAGTCGGGCTCGCTTAGGGATGCGGGTTTGTCAGTGCAGGTTTTAATGCCTGGTGATCTTGGAGGGCTTTTCCAGTCTAAACGGGCCTGTGACCGTGGTTCATTGCAGTCCTTTCCCCTCCTGCAGCTGAGCCCAGCCTGCCGTTAAGCACCGATAAAACCTGAAATCCCAATCAAATAACTCGTGTTCGAAGGAATGACACTGATCTGGGAGCATCTCGGCCAACCTCACGTTGTCCAGGCTGGGTCCTCCGTGGCGAGGGCCGTGTTTGTCTCTTTACGCCTAGAGCAGAGTGGTGCCGACCTGCCTCCAGGAGCCGGATTAGCTCCTCACCCTGCTCCTGCCCCCTGCTGCTGGGCTGCAAGGCAAAATCTCCAGAAATGGCATTCTGGGCTGAAATTACCTCTCAGCTTTGCAGGTCGCGTGAGCCAGCTCGCTTGCAGCTGGAGCTGCTTTGGTGGGTGCTGTTTGTTTGCCCTTTACTGGGCGTCTAAAAGCGTCTGTTCTGAGCTGCCCCCCACCAAACGGGGGGCACAGGCACCTCCAAACGGAGTTTGTTTTCCCCTCTGCAAAGCCTCATAGGCAGGCCAGGCAAATGCCTTTCAGGGTGCTGGTTCGGATTTGGGTATCTGAGCTGGAGAGGTTTAAATTTAAGCGAGATGAATCTCACCCGGCGCTTGCAAACCTTGGTTTTTCGACTTTTCGCCTTGATCTTTCCTTTTTTTAGCATGACCCTGCTGTTCTCCTACCACTCAGGACTCTTCCGAAGCATACAAAATGCTTCTGAAACTTTCCACCCCCCCCCAGGTGGGAGGTGTTGCAGAAATGCAACTGCAGGGAAGCATTTGCAGCTCATCCTCCTTGCAGACACAGAAGCCCGGGTTAAAAAAACCAGCCTGTTAATTTTGTGTTAATGGCTCTGAGCAATGGCGAGTCCCCCCGCCCCCTTCCTCCCCTACCTTGTGCCAACATTTAATTGCTCGCACTCTGGAGAGATGCTATCTCATTTCAAGGTTGAACTTACCTCGTTTTGACTTGCAGGGTGGCAGGGGGGGGGATGTTGTTGTGTCCTTGTCACAGAGGTGACTCGTCGCTCCCTGCTCCTTGCCCGCAGTGGCCGGGTCACCTGCTCCTCGGGAGCCTGCAGGTGCCGTTCCCTCACACCGAGGGGTTTCTGCTGCTTCCCGCGTGGTTTTTGTGGCACCTTCGGAGTGTCGCTGGTGTGGCCGTGCTGCCCAGGTGCCCTCATTGGTGTGAGCTCGCTGTTTGACTCCTTACGGGTGCGTTTCCCACTTCGGCTTTGCGCTGGTGCCTTACGCAAGAGATGCTCCGTGCTCATCCCCAGCCGTCCTCTGGCTCCTGGCTCTGGCGGAGGTCTCTGTCCCGGCCTCATGTGCCACCCTGCAACACAAAAACGCGGTCTCTCGGACTGTGGCCTCACTGAGGTGATTTGGGTCATGGACCGACCATCCGTGAGTTACTGCGGTTTCGCGTGTTACAGATTTACATTTAACGCAGTCCCCCGGCAGGAGTCACGGATGAGACTGGGCAGTGACAAAAATCCCCGAGGAAAGTGGCTGGATGCTGTTTCCCTCCCCCGCTGGCCTCACTCGGCAGCAGCCACGCCGGGGGCTGGCTCAGCACACACTGAATGTGTGCGGAGTCGGTCACACCTGCTGCGAGATTCATCCTCGGAATATTATGTGCTCTGCAGAAATGTGGGCAAACACTGTGTCGAGGCAACAATAATGCCTTTAGATAGATAATAACTCTTCTAAATAGGTCTAATTCCAGGAAACTCAGCTGGCTGATTGGAATTGTATTTTTAGTCTCCGGTTCGTGTATTTACCTGAAATTTCTGTCCTGCTGTTCTAGCTGGAGCTGACCCCGGGCTGCCTGCTGCTCCTGCCTTTTACCCAAATACTGTGACTGCACAAAGTTTCCGAGTTCCACCAGTTGGTCTGGAAATGCTTTACTTTGGCAGATGTCTGGCAGCAGTGAAATTTCTGTCGTTACGGGGCTTTAAGGGGTCACTGAGGGGTTTTGAGGCACGTTGCACAGGAGGTTGGTGGGGAAATCCCTGCTTTGGCACCACGGGGTGCACATGGTTGATCTGTGGGTTTCTCTCGTCCCCTCTGGTGACTGTTTCATCCCACCTCAGCACAGCACTTGCTTCCAGTGTTACTGATGGTACCCAAGAGTGAATCTGGCAGCTATCTAATTCTCTATTCCCAGCATGCTTAAAAAGTGCCTTATTTTTCAATTAATTCTGTTAGCTGTACAGATTTAATGGATTCCTTCAGAGGTCCCCATCAGTCACCGACACTGGACGTTTCTTTTTCAGTGCCATTTCTCTCTCCCTCCCTGTGCCTAGAAAGATCACGTTTCCATGCATTTCCCACATCTCATTTTTGCCAGAATGGCTTTTTCATGATTTAAACCCTGCTGCTTCTCCAGGTTTGTGACTTTTGGGGTCTTTGGTAGAAGCTTTAAGCAGGTTCCATGCTTTCACTGATGCCAAAGACTGTTCTGGGCTTTTAAAAATTTGCCCTTTTAAAGTCATACACTGCTGCTGTTATTTTGGGCTCACCGTTCCTGCGAGGAGCAGAGACACAGAAAGAAACTATAATAGAAAAAGACTTGCATTAGACATGGCAGTTCATTTTGGCCTCATCCTTGTCACGCAGACCTGCCGCCGCTCCACGGACAAGTAACGCTGCGACGTGGCCTCTTCCTTGTGCCAGCAGCGGCTTCTCATCCCAAAGATCTGTGTGCTCCCTGGGTCTGGTATCGGTTATCCGTGAGTTGTGGCGTTTTTGTCTGCCCCCCTGGGTGTGTGGATGTGATGGATGGTGGCAAGGTGTCCTTGTGCACAGAGAGGAGTGAAACTCGGTGCTTATGGTGTTTGAGTGTCTCTGACACCGCTGTGGAAGGAAATCACATGCTCCACGTGGCTGAATTATTTTGGCACACTGAACTCTTGTGCCTCGATGTCCTCCTGGTGCTCTCCCAAGTGAGCCCAGCACCCCTCGGACCGCCCCAGGTGCTTCCCAGGCAGGCGCAGTGCCGCCTGGTGCAGCCCAGCCTTGGCTCCCCCTGCCCAGCGCCAGGCTGAGATTAAACAGTGATCTGCTTCCAGGGCTTTCCAGGCAGGATTGCATGTGAGGATTTACAGGAGCCGATTTCAGCCCAGCGGAAAGGTGCCAGGGTGACCTTGCCGTCGCTCCCTGTCCCCGGGGCTGGATCAGGAGCGGGACAAGCTCCCAAATCTCCCTGCCGAAAGCTTCCCCTGGCTCGGGGGCGGTGGGGGGGAATTAACGCTGCTTGTTCCCGCAGCGCTTTCCACCCGAGCTGAGCCTGTCTTTAAAAAGCAGCCGGCGTGGTTGTGCTTGGAACAGGCAGCTCGGTTTCTATATTATACACAATATTCATCTCCGTAGGAAGCCGGCCAGCCCACGCCGCTGCCGCAGCCCGGAGCCGCCGGCTCTTCCCTGCTCCTCGGGGCGTTCCTGGGAGGCAGGGAAGGAGCAGGGAGCTGGGCAGGGAGCCCTCCGAGCGTGCCCACCGCGGGTCCCTGCGCTCGGAGGGGCAGAGCTGGCCGCTGCCGGGACCTGCGCCCTGCCCCTGTGTGCTGAGCCCTGCGCCCAGAGCGGCCGCGCCTCACCTGCCGCGACCTGCCGCCGATAATCATTCACCTCCTGCTGCCCCGAGCCCTGGCTCCGCTCCCGGCCGAGCCATGCGAGGCTCCGAGGCCCTGTGGTCTGCCGAGGAAGTGGCTTGGATCTCTTAGAGTCGCGTTACGACCCCTCCGAATTCGGGGAACAGCAAACAATCCCCCCGGGCTGAGTCCTGTGGGCGTCCATCTGCCCCAGCTGCTCGGATTATTTGCACAATTTAATTCTTGGCTACACCTGATTTTACAACAGGATTAATTTCACGGTAACTGATACACCTGCAACAATTAGCTGTGTAAACTAAGATAAAACGCCAATCAAATTTCATGTTTTGGAGCGCAGGCTGCTTCCAGCTGGAGGCTTCCTAAGCCCTTCTCCTGAAGCCCCTTCCCAAAGGAAGCTCTGCGGGTCATCCCCAGCTCCTGAGCGAGGCAGGTTCCTGTGTGTGGGGTGAGATGGGCAAGGGGAATGCTGCAATGAGCTACGGGGGGGTGGGCCTTTGGGAAGCTGTTCCCCCTTCCCCACCTCTCACTCCGGAGCCTGTGATCCTTCCGAAAGAGCTGGGGGTGTTCCCAGCCCCGAGCCGTGCGCTCCAGCAGCTCTGGGGGCGTGAGGAGGAGAGAGGCAGGGCCAGGTTCGCTGCCAGGCTGGAAATCCCCCCCGTGCCTCCGCCGCAGCGCCGGCGGTGCCCGGCCCCTGTGCTCTATTAACTCCCCCGGCCCCGTCCCGTGGCACACGGAAAGTTCTGAACCATCGCCTTTGGGTGGAGGTAAATTAAACCCTTTGCCGGCTGCGAGGGGGCAGGGCTGGGAATGCGAGCGTGGAAATAGGTCCCGGCTTAGAATGACTTCAAGGACAGAGGGTAGGTGCTGGGCTTCTCGGGATCTGATCCAGCTGGGACCGGCTCCAATTAAAATGAGATCAAGGAGGATGGGACGAGGGGAAAAGAAGTTGTCTTTGCGTTTCTGTCAGTACCACAGCTTGAAGTGTCGGGGCCAGGCTCAGAGCTGGGCTCCTCTCCCCACGGGTGTCCAGTAGGGTTGGTGTGGCCCTGGCTCTGCTCCAGGGTTGCTGTGGCCGTGATTCCTGCCCTGCATCCAAGGAGTGGTGCTGGGATGGGCAGTGAGGAAGGGGGGCACCCACGGGGAGGGGGGATGAGAGTCAGAGCTGTGATCCTGGGGCCTGAGCTGGGCCCCGGGTGCCACGGAACTGCATCGGATCACGGGTGTGCTGGAGCTCCTTCACTGAACAGGAGTGAGTCCTCTGTTGGAGGAGAGCCCCAAAAATTATCAGAGCCAGGCTGGGACAGCTGGGATTGCTCAGCCTGGAGAAGAGAAGGCTCCAGGGAGAGCTGAGAGCCCCTGGCAGTGCCTAAAGGGGCTCCAGGAGAGCTGCAGAGGGACTTGGGCCAAGGCATGGAGGGACAGGACACAGGGAATGGCTTCCCAGTGTTGGAGGGCAGGGTTAGATGGGATATTGGGAAGGAATTCCTGGCTGTGAGGGTGCTGAGGCCCTGGCACAGGGTGCCCAGAGCAGCTGTGGCTGTCCCTGGATCCCTGGCAGTGTCCAAGGCCAGGCTGGACGGGGCTTGGAGAGACCCGGGATAGTGGAAGGTGTCCCTGCCCATGGCAGGGGGGGCACTGGATGAACTTTGAGGTCCCTTCCACCCTAAGCCATTCTGGGATTGTGTCACTGGTTCTCATCTCTCTTAAAAGAGATCTGACCTATGTTCGGGCACCTGTACTCAGGAGAGTATTTCAGATAATTTATTTTAAGAACTGCAGTTCTTTTGCTGTCTGGGAATTCTCCTTTCTCAATAGCTTTTTGTTTGATTGTTTGTTTTTATTTTTTCAAAGTGAGGTTGTATCAACTTGAGAAAGGCTTTATCCAGAGCTTGAAAGGAGCAGGCCAGGCTAGGTTCCCTTCCACGTAATCCCCCAGGCTGAGCGTGGCCACAGGTGCAGAAATGCCATAAATTAGAAGTAATGATGTGTTTTCAGTAAGGCAGTGAGCAGGCAAGGCCCATCCTCTTGCTCAGGAAAGCTGGGAGCAGGGAATGGTGGCCAGGGAGCTGTTCCTGGGGAGCCAAAAAAGGAAGTCTTGTGAAGCAGAAAGGCCGGTGGGATGGAGATGGATCTCGTAGCTCCTGGAGTTCCTGCTGGGTTGAAAGGGGTGCTGCAGCACGGGGGCCAGATGTGCACCCAGCTGTGCTAGCACAGGAGCTGGGATGGGTTCCTCTCTCCCTCCCTCACACCTGTGCCACCATTTTCTAAACTTCAGTGGGCTACCTCTGGGTGCAAAATTGGAGTTTCTCTTTTTTTCCCCCCTGCGCTCGCTCTACACCTGATGTCGCTTTGGGGCTCTGTGGCAGAAAAGTCAAGGAAATGTGAAATTTGATGTGGCTCCTTCAGGAAAACAAAGGTGGAGCCTGCAGTGGTGGCCGTGAAGGGATCAAGATGAGCACGGTGCCACCTCTGAGTCATCTCCTCCTGTTTGGATGAGGGGCAGGGAAACCGCAGAGGGCACCTCGATGGGCTCTGTATTTGCCAGAAAATGTCACAAATGTGTTTGATATTCCTGGCTCGGCTCG
The DNA here is from genome assembly GCA_013397815.1 of Aleadryas rufinucha. Taxonomy (NCBI): domain Eukaryota; kingdom Metazoa; phylum Chordata; class Aves; order Passeriformes; genus Aleadryas; species Aleadryas rufinucha. The sequence continues at coordinate 8,971 of VZTH01008190.1, read as the reverse complement.
CCTCACATTCCGAGCCTCACCTGCCCTTGTTGTTAGGCAGGGGCTTGTCCTGCTTATTTGAAAGGACAGAAAACTGCTGAGGGCGACGAGGTGGCCGCACCTGCTCCCAAAATTCCTGCTGGATGCGGGGCGGGACAGGTGCCCGCGCCATCTGTGCGTCCCTGCGGCTCCGCGGGCCCCGCGGCAGCCCTGCCCCGCTCCGGGGGGACGCGGCGGGGTTCGGTAAATACCGAGCGATCAGCGGAGCGAGAGTGCTGCGGGGAGCTCTGCGAGCGCGCTGCAGGCTCGGGCAGGGCTGGAGTCCGATCACAGCGCCCGGAGAGCCTCCTTATCTCGTGTGTTTGCAGAGCGCGGAGGCAAATCTGCTCTCGGGAAAGGCTTTTAGAGCCTGAGTCTCTTGGAGTCATTGGGAGTGCCCCGATCTCCTCTGTTAAAAGACGGGTCTAAGGTTAAAAAAAAAAAAATAAATCACGTATCTCTGAGCTGGGGAGCTAATTGTTGCCTGCTTCAAACGCGGGGCGTAGTGTGGAGAAGGAGAAGCAGCTGGGAGGAAATCCCGATTGTAATACTCGCAGGATCTTTTCGGGACGTGGAAATGATGTGTGCTCCAGCAGATCCCGGGAGCGGCCGCAGGATTAACGCCGCGGCGGAGCGGACGGGGAGGGAAACGCCGCGGCAAAGTTTGGAGAGCTCTTTGCTCCCTGTGGAGGGGCCTGGGTCGGTGCCTGCGCTCGCCTCACCCATCTCCCTTCAGCGTGAGGCCGGGGAGGGCAGGCAGCCCTGCAGCCCCGGCGAGGGCGTGGGGTGATGCTAACACAGGGCACTCCCTGCTGCGGGTGCAGAGTGCCTGTCCCCCCGCGGAGACGCCAAATCTCCCGGTGATTTGGGCGCGCAGCCTGGAATCTAAGCTCATTTCCGACTCTGACCTCCTTTATCTGGATAAATCTCACGTGCCTGCTGCTACTCAGACGGCAGAAATAATCTTTATTGCCGTAATATGTGTGTCAGCTTTTCTTTATCCCGGCGAAGTACCGTAAGAGCTGCAAAATGCTTTGGAAACATGAGCATTTTGTGAGCAGCAGAGATTGAAAGGGGAGGGGGGGGAAAGCGAGTCTCTGGGACTTACAAACCAAAGCCCTGAGCCAGGTTTCCTTGGCATGGTTCCTTTTGCAAAATGGTCATCCTGCTGCCCACTGGAGCCAAAAGTGAAGGAAGGGATTAAGGCTGTGAAACTGCTCCATCCTGACAGCTCATTCACAGTCCCGGGCAGAGCAGAAGGGATGTTTCAGAGCAATATTTAGCTAAATAAATGCTGGGCACGGGGGGATCTCGTGCCCGAGCTGGTGCAGAGGACCTGATTGCATTGGTCTGCTCTGCTCTTACCCTGCATTTAAACCGTGAGGTTTGGAAACAGAGCAGCCCAGCCCAAACCACCAGTGAGCTCCCAGCTGTGCTCTGGAGCTGCTGCCCTGCTCCCTCCTCCCTTCTGGGCACCCAGCTCTGGATGGGGAGCGGGGTCAGGCCGGGTTCAGGTGATCCTTGTGCAGCGGGCAGTGCTGGGCTGTGATCCTGGGAGGTGCCCTTTGGGCTCCGAGACCTCTGCTCACCTCCCTGCTTGTGACTTTCTCTTCACCAAAAGCGTGGTGGCGGAGCGTTTCTCCTCCTGAGGCAGGATCAGCTGGGACACGAAGTGCTGGGTGTGCTGTCCCAGCCCTGGGGAGGAGGGAGCACCCGGGATTCGCAGGTTGAAAGGAACAAAAAAAGCTCAAAGCTTTTTAGCAGATTACACACTTGGCATGGAAATTGGTGTGTCAGTCGTTGATCTCCCAGTGTAAGCACATGGCAGTGGAGTTTGGATGAAGGGGTAGGGTGAAAAGGAAGAGAGGAAGAAAGAGATGAATTAAAGGAGGAAAGAGGGAGAGAGAGAGAGAAAAAGAAAAGAAGAAAAAGAGATCACCAGTTCTGGCTCCAGTGTTGGTCCAGCTGATGGGATGTCCAGGGTTCTGGGGCCTTGGGCTTTGTGGGGCACTTTTAAGGCTTCCCCTCCCTGGAGAGAAGTTTCTCACTTTTTGTGCAAATCAATTCTCACTTGTAGTCGGTTTTTCAGACCTTTCTGGAAATGGGTTGGAGGCTTTGGGGTCTTGTTCCCCCCTACAGTCCCTGGCCCTTCTCGGCCTCATCCCGGCACCTGCGCTGAGCCAGGCTGGGCGTTTCTGCAGGAGCCACAACCAGGAGGTTTGCCCCAGAAAAGCTGCCCTTCTTCCATATGGCCCCTTCTGCAGCCACATCCTGGTCTTCCTCATGTGTGTTTTTACCTACAATCCTTGGCTGTTATTCCCAAAAATCCCTGGTTGGCTCCATGGCCATCCAGCTGTCGGTGTTTGGGACGTGCACGTGAGCCCTTGATCCTCTGGGATTCTGCTCTGGGCAGCGACTGAAGGAGCATGAGCCACGTGTGGGACAGAGCAGAACCTCCCAGGGCTCTGGGGGGCTCTGGTGCAGGGTTCACCCTCTAAATTTTGCTGTTGTGGTTAAGGCTCTCTTGGCATGAGGAATGTGAGCTTCAGGGCTGCCTGGGCCGTGCCTGGCAGCAGCCTGGTGCTGTGTCCCTGGGCAGCCTGCACAGGAGCCCGTGGTGGAGCAAACCCACCAGAACCGAGCCTGGTCCGTGTTGCAGAGGAGCTGGAGGCCTGGCTGGGCGTGCTTCCTCCCTCACCACGACCCCATTAAAATTTAAGGGTGAAAGTGGGAGTAATGAAAGAGAATTTTCTATTTAAGGCTTTTAATTCATTTTTACCTCCAGTGTTAGCTGGAGTTTGTGCAAACCACTGGCAAGGCAATTAAAGTGACTTTCTAATGGGTTATTTTTGTCGCTTCACCATGGTGGGAGCTAAAGATCCCAGGCTGTGAGCTGCCTGGGGTAGGGGCCATCCTTTTGCTGTGCTGCTCTTGATGTTTAATCCCTAATTGGGTTTTATTCACCGGCCCTGGCTGAGTCATGACGAGAGGGAGAAGGTGTGGGGTTACGGCTGGGTGGAACATGGGGAGCAGAATATCCAGGCTGCAGTTCCCCACGGCTTCCAGGCTGGATCCATCCTGGAAAGGAAGAATGAAGGGCTTTGAAAAATGAAGCGCGCAGTTTGTTTTGGACGGTTGATGGGTGTTTTGTGGGAGGAAGCTCCAAGGACAAAAAGCAACAAAAAAACCCAACCAGATTGTCTAAGGGTTCCTCTAAAATCTTGAGGTCTGCTGTGAGAAGGTGAGGGTGGGTAGGTGAGCGTGGGGTTTCCTGGGTGAGGACGTGATGCCTGCAGAGCAGACCTGTTCCCCCAGGTGCTGGGCAGGCTGCGTGGACGTGGACATCCCCTGCCCTGCGTGGGACAGAGGTCCTACGTGGTGACAGATGCCGTGGTGGCCGGGAGGTATCATTCCAGACTCATTTTTGGGGGAGTTTTCCTGGGAACTACCCGGTGTGCAGCCGGAGAGAGGGCTTGGGGCTTGTCAGCTCGGTGGGAGTGCGGGTGCCCTGAGGGCAGCAGGCACCAGTCCCAGCGCGTTCATCCCGGGTCAGGCTGGCCGCGGCGTTCCTGGCTCAGCACAGCGCGTCCTGCGTTCCTGCGGCCCCTGAGTCCGTTTCTCAGCGCAGCACGGCAGGAATGCGGGCTCGGGTCCGGCTCGGTGGATTTCCCGTGCGGCTCGGCCGAGGGGAGGCAGGGGTGGCTCTGTCCCTCTCCGCGGCGCTCATTCATTCAGCTGCCGCCCGCACCGCACCGCTGCACCTCCGCTGCCGTGTGATCTCCCTCCGCCCGGGTTATTTGGAGAAATGCTTTTCTAAAAATAGCCTCCCGGTTTTTCCGGTGCTGCTCTGTGCAGCTCCGAAAACCTGCCTGGAAAGGCAGTCCAGCTCACTGATGTTTCCTTAAAATACAGCTAATCCATGTAATCTCATTATAGCAGTAGGTGATTATACTGACAGCAAGCTTTAGCAGTGGTCCAGCAAAGCCTTTTATTCCCTGTCTGTCATGGGGGTGGCTGAAAGTCACTGGGAGTGCATTTGGGGTTTGGCCGGTCTATTTCAGGAGCAGGACTTACAATATTTTTAATTCCCTAGAAAATCCTGGTCCTGCATTGTTTGTGACGACGCCAGCGCGGTTTCGCCGCCGCCTCTCAGCTTTGCTGGCTGCTGGCATCCCGTGGCTGTGCAACAGGGGCTCCCAAAATTACTGGGAAGCATTAAAGCAGCAGAGATTTGGGGTTTTTTTCCCCAGAGTAGATGAGGGGGAGCTTTGCCGTGCGTAGTGTGGGATTCCTGGTGTCGCAGGTGTGGGATGGCCCCGCTCTCCAGGGAGTCAGCCCAAGGAAAAGGCGGATTTTGGGATGCCGAGTGATCCCTCCCAGCGCTGAGGGGTCCTGCCTTGTGTCCCCAGGCAGGCTGGACGTGTGGGTCAGACCCACAGAAGGCTGGCTGAGCGAGGAGCAGCAGAGCAGTTTGGGCTGGAAGGCGGCTCCAGCCCGCCCTGGAGAGGGTCACATCCCAGCGGAGGCTTCCTCCTGAGTCCTGTGTGCTTGGATCAAGGACTGGCTGGACAGTGGCCAAATACCGGAGTGGTCACTGTGCTCCGCTGCATCTGGGCAGGCTGCTGGAGGTCCTGCTGATTCCCCCAGGGCCTGGGCAGCCTTGGCTGGGTGGGGTGGGTTATGGGGCTCCGTGTGCTCACGTCTGGCTCTGCTCGCGTCTGGCTCTGCTCGGTTCTGGCTCTGCTCAGTTCTGGCTCTGATTGGTTCTGGCTCTGCTCAGTGGCCTTGCCCCATCATCATCGAATCACAGATTATCCTGAGCTGGAAGGGACCCACAGAGATCATCCAGCCCAGCTCCTGGCCCTGCACAGACACCCCAACAATCCCACCCTGGGCATCCCTGGGAGTGGTGTCCAAACGCTCCTGGAGCTCTGGCAGCCTCGGGGCCGTGCCCATTCCCTGGGGAGCCTGGGCAGTGCCCAGCACCCTCTGGAGGAAGAACCTTTCCCTGCTATCCAACCTAAATCTCCCCTGGCACAACTTCAGGCCATTCCCTGGGTCCTTGTCCCTGTTACAGAGAGCAGAGATCAGTGTCTGCCCCCACTCCTCACGGGGAAGCTGTAACTTCAGTGAGTCTCCCCTCAGTCTCCTCCACCTGAATGGACCAAGTGCCCTCGGCCGCTCCTCATGTGGCCCCTCCAGACCCTTCCCCACCACCGTGTCCCTCCTTTGGACACTCTCTGACAGCTTTAGATCTCCCTTACATTGTGGCAGCCCCAGTGTGGGACAGTCCCCTCCCTCCGTGGTGTTGTGATGCCCCCAGGACAGGGATGTCCCTCCTGGCCCCAGGGCAGTGCTGCCTCAGATCTGGCTGGCCATCCACAGGACCCCAGCTCTCTTTCCATGGCCGGGCTGTCCAGCAGTGGTCTGGCAGCCCCGTGGCCTCGGTGGAGCATCCCTTTGGCCACAGCTGGCCAGAGGGCTGTCTGCAGGTGGGTGTGGCCGATCTCCTGCCTCTCTCCAGGCAGTGGAGGCACGGACACGGGAACTGCAGCTCCCCAAGCCCTGGTGCTGCTGCCTGGGAGAGCAGAGGGGCCCCGGGGGTGTTTCTGGTGGGGACACAGCCCAGGCCTCCTCCCCACATGGCTTTGCCCCTTCCCATTGCTGAGGGAGGGTCTTTCCTGCCGTGCTGGGGCTGCAGCAGCCTGGGCCATTGCTGTGGGGCCATCGCCACGGGGCCATCATCATGTGGCCATCGCCGTGGGGCCATCACCACGGGGCCATCACCACGGGGCCATCACCACGGGGCCATCACTATGGGGCCATCGCCGTGGGGTCATTGCCATGGGGCCATCACAGTGGGGCCATCACTGTGGGGCCATCACTGTGGGGCCATCACCATGGGGCCATCGCTATGGGGCCATTGCTATGGGGCCATTGCTATGGGGCCATCGTGGTGGGGCCATCGTGGTGGGGCCATCGTGGTGGGGCCATCTCTGTGGGGCCATCACCGTGGGGCCATCGTGGTGGGGCCATCCCCGTGGGGCCATCACTCTGGGGCCATCACTCTGGGGCCATCGCTGTGGGGCCATCGCTGTGGGGCCATTGCCCTGGGGCCATCGCTGTGGGGCCATCACTATGGGGCCATTGCTGTGGGGCCATCACCGTGGGGCCATCACTCTGGGGCCATCGCTGTGGGGCCATCACTATGAGGCCATTGCTGTGGGGCAATCACTATGGGGCCACCGCCATGGGGCCATCACCGTGGGGCCATCACTCTGGGGCCATCGCTGTGGGGTCATTGCCATGGGGCCATCGCTGTGGGGCCATCACTATGAGGCCATTGCTGTGGGGCAATCACTATGGGGCCATCGCCATGGGGCCATCACCGTGGGGCCATCACTCTGGGGCCATCGCTGTGGGGCCATCTCTATGAGGCCATTGCTGTGGGGCTATCACTATGGGGCCATCGCCGTGGGGCCGTCGCTGTGGGACTGCAGCATGAGGGGTGAGGGTGGAAACCTTTCACCAAATATTTTGTGCAGACAAGGGCAGGTTTTTTCCCTCTCCACGCAGCCCGTGCTCGTCGTCTGCCCAAGCTGAGCCCGCAGATCTGCGAGCGGTCCGGCCCCGGCCCCAGCACGAACGGGGTGAGATTTGCCAGTGAGGATTAGAGGGGAGGCCCCGGCCCGGCTCTGTGCAAGCACTTTGTGAGATCCGGGGCAGTGCTGTGAGAGGACACCAGGCTGTGTCTCGCAGAGATACCTATCTCTGGGGCCCGGGGAGGGTTGGAGGAGCCGCTCTGCCATCTCCCTGCCTGCTGGCACATGCTGCACATACCTCCTCTGGGGCAAATTCCTGGTGCAGGCTTCTCAGAGACAGCAGAAAAACCCTCCCGGGCTGTTTCTGTGATTTTTGTGAAGTTATTTTTTTTAATAACCATCCTGCTTTTGCTTATCTTCGTCCAGCCCCTCCAGTGATAACACAGGCACAGCCCTGACCCGTGGCGTCCCGGGGAGGAAGGGCTCAGCTCCGACAAAGTGCCGGCTCAGAGTGGATTTCTAATCTCTTTTTTTCTGGAGGAAAAGGCTGTAGGTGCCAAACCAAAAGGGCAGAGTGATTTGCCCCAGTGAGGTATCGTGTTTCTGCTCTGATTTATGGCGAGGGGAGAGGCTTCTGAGTCATCCCTTCCAGGAACTGCTGTATTTTGGTAACGGAGATAATTCTGCTGGTTTTAAATCAATGAGGTGTCAGTCAGCAGGAGCCCGTGCGGGGTGGAAACCGCAGCGGGCAGGGCTGGGGCTGACCAGGGGNGTCCGGCCCCGGCCCCAGCACGAACGGGGTGAGATTTGCCAGTGAGGATTAGAGGGGAGGCCCCGGCCCGGCTCTGTGCAAGCACTTTGTGAGATCCGGGGCAGTGCTGTGAGAGGACACCAGGCTGTGTCTCGCAGAGATACCTATCTCTGGGGCCCGGGGAGGGTTGGAGGAGCCGCTCTGCCATCTCCCTGCCTGCTGGCACATGCTGCACATACCTCCTCTGGGGCAAATTCCTGGTGCAGGCTTCTCAGAGACAGCAGAAAAACCCTCCCGGGCTGTTTCTGTGATTTTTGTGAAGTTATTTTTTTTAATAACCATCCTGCTTTTGCTTATCTTCGTCCAGCCCCTCCAGTGATAACACAGGCACAGCCCTGACCCGTGGCGTCCCGGGGAGGAAGGGCTCAGCTCCGACAAAGTGCCGGCTCAGAGTGGATTTCTAATCTCTTTTTTTCTGGAGGAAAAGGCTGTAGGTGCCAAACCAAAAGGGCAGAGTGATTTGCCCCAGTGAGGTATCGTGTTTCTGCTCTGATTTATGGCGAGGGGAGAGGCTTCTGAGTCATCCCTTCCAGGAACTGCTGTATTTTGGTAACGGAGATAATTCTGCTGGTTTTAAATCAATGAGGTGTCAGTCAGCAGGAGCCCGTGCGGGGTGGAAACCGCAGCGGGCAGGGCTGGGGCTGACCAGGGACTGGGGCTGACCAGGGAGCGGGACTGGGGCTGACCAGAGAGTGGGAGTGGGACTGACCAGGGAGCAGGGCTGGGACTGACCGGAGAGTGGGGCTGAGCAGGGACTGGGGCTGAGCAGGGAGCAGGACTGGGGCTGACCAGGAGGACTGGGGCTGACCAGGGGGACTGGGGCTGGCGGTGGAGGCCGTGGGGCGGCACTGCTGGCCCTGGGCACGCAGACCCGGCCGTGTTTGTTCAGGCACTGTCTGGTCGCTGTCTGGCTGCAGACAGCCGAGCCCGGAGCGGTTTCACGTGCTGGGTCCCACCGGGAAACGCGGCCTGTCCCCGCGTCTGGGCTCTGCTCGGCCCTCACAGCCCCTCCACGGCTGACTGACCAGGGCCAGCTGCCTGCTCGGGGACAGATGGGTGGCTTTCCCACACTGCCTAAAGCCCCTGTGAGTGTCAGCAAGTTCTCCTTTGTTTTCTGTTCTTTCTGTGAGCTAATGAGCGTTGTGTGATTTTTCTTTCTCCTTTTATTTTTTTTTTTCTTTTTCTGAGTGTAATTTGGCCTGCCCACAGTTGCCCTAGCCGTTGAGGAGGAGAATTCCTGTTTTCCCGAGTGAGATTTGGGCAGCAGAAGGGGTTTTGCAGTGCTGGCCCTGCCCGTTTACATGGGAAACCTCTGTGTTTTACTGCTGGTCATGGCAGGGCTTCGGGGTGGTTTTGTGCCGTTTCCCTTTGCTTCCATTCGGGCAGCTCCCAGCAGCACTCTCTGACCGTGCAGCGGGCTCCCAGACAGGTCCCAGCCCCCTCTGGCCCTGCAGTGGGTTCCTAGACTGATCTCAGCACCCTCTGACCCTGCAGCAGGCCCTGGGATGGGTCCCATCCCCTGTGATCCTGCAGCGGGCTCCCAGACAGGTCCTGGGCTCCCTGTGACCCTGCAGTGAGCTCCCAGATGGGTCCCAGCCCC
>VZTH01008184.1:21268-60702 GCA_013397815.1 Aleadryas rufinucha | reverse complement strand
TAGTTAGGTTGGTTTTTTTTTTTCGGTTTTATTTCAATAAACTTTTTTTTTCAGATATAATATTGCCGTTATGTGCTTAATTTTTCATCAGAAAATCTATTGAAAGAACCCTTCCCAGCTCCGCTTTTTTAGAGTGGAACAGGACAGTTCCAAATATGTGTCTGATGGATGGTGGCAGGTTCTGGAGAACTTCATATTCTATTTTCAATCAAATGTCTATGACAAGACTGTCCATGTCCTCCAAGTTTACAACAGCTTATATCATTCTGTAGTTAGAATGATATGTAAACTCATGGTCTAAAGTATTCAATACTCTCATTAAAGACTTCACCACTACAAAAAGTTACTTCATAAAATGGACACACATGTCTAAATGCTGCCTACAACACTCAAAATGGGAGCACAGTTGCACAGGGAAAGATCTCTCATATCCATCCATCCAAAAGTTTAAATTGGACAAGCACGCATGTGTCTTCTTCTGTCCTTGTAGATCACATAAAATATGCGTTAGCACTGTTCTTTCCTGGCTTTGGTATGAAAACTAGTAAGAAATTAATGTTATCTTACAATTCTGATGCAACTGCTTCTTAGAAACTGTCTGTGTTCCTTGCACTATTTTATAACACTACTCCTCATCCGTGCATCTGAATGCTTTTGACATCATGACCAGTTTGCTCTGAAAGGAAAAATATATAATTTAGTGACATATGATTGATAACTGCACAAACAACACAGCAGGAGACACCCAGGCTAAACTTACATGCAATTTAAAAAAAATATTTTCTAAAAGCTATACATCATCAAGACATTGAAACTAGTAGATAAGAAAAACATGATATTCTACCTGAATAAGACCTATACTAATTATGGCGTGGTGAAGTATCCCTCAACAGTCACTGCAAATGCTCTGTAGTAAACAGAGTCTAATAATATTGTTTGAAAAGTTCAGTTCACTGTGCAGGTCATCAGCTCCTAAAGCAAATGACTACATTTGTTCAGACTCAGTGACTTCAGCAAAGCCTTTGGCGCTGTCTCCTGTAACACACTCCTGTAAAAGTTCTCAGCCCATGGCTTCGGCAGGTGCGCACTTCACTGGGTTAAGAACTGGTTGGATGGCTGGGCCCAGAGAACGGTGGTGAATGGTGCCACATCCAGCCGGAGACCAGCCACAAGTGGTGTTCCCCAGGGGTCAGTGTTGGGCCTAGTCCTGTTTAATACCTTCACTGATGATCTGGATGGGGGGAATGGGTCTACCATTAGCAAATTCACAGACTACTAGTTGGGTCAAAGTGCTGATCTGCTGGAGGGTAGTAAGGCTTGGCAGAGGAACATGGACAGGCTGCATTGATGGGCTGAGAACAAGGGTATCAGGTGCTGGCTCCTGTGCTTTAGTCACAAGAGCCCCAGAAAGTGCCACAGGCTGGAGGATGACTGGTTGGAAATTGTCCCAGCAGAAAAGGACCTGGGGGTGTTGGTGGACCTGAACATGATCAAGAAGCCACTGAAGATGATCAGGAAGTGTGCCCAGGTGGGCAAGAAGGCCAAGGGCATCCTGACCTCCATCAACAATAGTGTGGCCAGCAGGATCAGGAAAATGGTCATCCCCCTGTACTCTGCACTTGTGAGGTCACACATCAAATGCTGTGTCCAGTTCTGATTCCTTCAGTTCAGGAAGGTTATTGAGGTATTAGAGCAGGTCCTGAGAACAGCAACAAAGCTGGTGAAGGGTCTGGAGCGCACATCTTATGAGAAGCAGCTGAGGGAGCTGGGGATGTTTAGCCTGGAGAAGAGAAGGCTCAGGGTTGACCTTAAGACTCTCTACAACTATCTGAAAGGTAGTGCCATGATCTGGTTGACATGGAGGTGTTTGGTAATAGCTGGACTCGATGATCACAAAGGTCTTTTCCAACCTAATTGATCTGGTGATTCTGTAACTCATAGGTAGACCTACCTTATCTGGTGTGGCTAGTTTGGGCAACCGGTTCAAATTCAGACATGTAAAAAGAAGTTAAATTAATCCCATCCTCACTGAAGAGTTTGGTGAGTATGTGGCATCAAAATCAGAATCTTCTCAATTTAATAAAACAAATGTCATATCTGGATAATAATCAGTGCTCTCTCTATAGTTATTCGATATCTGATGGTGAATTCTTTCAGTAGTAAAGTGAGTTATGAAAGATGGATATTATGAAAAGAAGCAACTAACTTAAGTTAAAAACTGTCACACAAATTGTCCTGTTGCAACACGTTGAAATCAGCCTTACAAACATTTTCTTCCAACAAACACTGCTTTGGACAGTTGTGTCCCTCTCCCACTTTAAGACTTTTGACATTTTTATATGGTTGTTTAAACTATCTTTCATTAAACAGATATGTGTGCTATCAGACAAGATTGCTTTAATTTATAATAACAGCTACAGCTCCTGAAGTCACAAACATGTATTTCTTTTTATTTATTGCACTATTTGTCTTTGTGTTCCTGTTTGTTGGCAGAACTCCTAAGGTCCTGCAGCAGAGAGACCGACTGATTTCATCAGACACAGTGCATGGTGATGGATGTGGCAAAGTTGACTCTTCATTGCTTTTTAACCACATTTTAAAGTCTGTCTGATGTGTTTCACAAAGTCAGGGAAATCAGAATGATAATAGTAAATACAGGGTTGACATAATTTGTCATTGTGAGATTGAGCTCAATACACTTTCAAGTGACAGCTTAAATTTTTTTCCCCTCCAATACTTGCAGTAGAGCATTTTTCTTGATATATATATTCTACACCAAAGTCCCTAGTTGATGCCTTGAAGTGGCTGCCTGAAAACAGAGGCTAGACAAGATTAAGAAAATAAAAGCTGGTATTTATTTGAAGGGCCTTCAAAGGTACGCCTTGGGAGTCAAAAGACTCCGAGGGGCTACACGCAAGATGGACCCTGGGTCATGGGTTTTTCACGCTTTTATAAGTTTGGTCCATTTGCGTATCAGGGTTAATTCTCCAATTATAATTTCAAATAATGATGTAATTTCCCCAAGTTTGCTCCCCCTGTCCAGAGGCTCAGTTTACATATTTTGGGGCCTGGGACAACAAGGTGTCCTTGAGTTCAGGCCCAGAGAGGGTTTGTTATGTTTAACCAAAATGTGAGGACAGTAGCTAACAGGCTATATGAAGTTTCAGAGTTACACACTAGGCAGTACAGGATTTGAAAAATATAAAAGCTAAAACCTAAGGCATCAAGAACAACGAAGAAGCTCTAAACCCAGCACAGACAAGGATTTGCCTAATGAGAAAAAGTGCATTTTGTCCTGTTTTCTTTGACTCCTGGCCATGCCTGAGATGACAAGATATGTCAGCTAAGATAATCACCAAATAAAAATAAGTAACACTCTTCATCTCCTTCAGTGACAGCTGTCAAGAGACTCTCCAAGAACTAGAAAACCACTCAAATGAAAAGAAAATGTGTTTAAGGTCTGTTTAAAAGATCTTATATTTCAGATTACTCTCTGCATTTTAATTACAAGGCAGCAAAAAGACCTGTCATTTTTATGACAAAAACATTTAAAAAAATAAACAGTGAAAATCAAAACCACAACACAAATTAAATCAAATACAATAAATAAAACTAAAAAAAATAAGAAAAATCTATACCAATTGTGCCCACAAAAACTAGTTGATTCTCCCAGAATCATGCTCTGTCTATGCAATTTATAATTCTGGCATGAAATTCACCTGTCATCACCTGTCAGGTCTCCAGTAAGTCTGTAGACAAAAGGTGGTAAGCGATTTTGCAACCAAAGTAATAGGACCAAAAGATGCAAGCTGCATTTAACTCAAAAGAGTATTCTTATTAATAGGGTGGTTTTTTTGCCCTGCTATTGCGGTGCAATACAAGATTATTTGAAAACTTGATTTTCTATCTGTCTCCATGAAAAGCATAAACATTTTATTTAGCTGTGTGTAATTTAGTGTATGTTAAGTACATTTCATACTATTAAGTATGAAAAGTGAGTTGCTTGAAAGCAGGAAGGATGGGTGTTTAACAACTTATAGGCCTTGCCTAAAACATAAAATGACTGAAGAGTTAGGGATATTGATTATTCATTAAGTGCATACACAGCCTAAAGTTATTTCCAGATGAAATAGGCAAGGAGAATAAAGAATAAAGCTAACCAAAGAGGAGCAGTTTGTTCAATTCATCCACTGCAACACAGACAAGTACAAAGGTCCTGGCCTGCAAGACCAGGCTAGTTTTCTAACGTCATTGGTGGTGTCACCATTATCTAAAAGCCTTAACTATTGAATGTGAAAAAGATTTCAAAGCTAGGTTGTATATACATTATGAAAATACTAGAGAAAATTAAAGCAATAAAGAGGGCACATGTGAAGGACAAAAACAGCATTTCATCACAAACATCTACTAAGGCCAATTATCATCAAAGGAGGTATCTGGAGCAAAATCAAGCTATGTGGAGTCTTTAGAGCACATCTTTTGGGCTTTGCTAACTGAAGGTTTAGATATTTTGGTATATTTTTGGAAGTTATTCAACCAACACTCTCTTTTAATAATTAGTTACTTAATGCTTACAGACACCAACATAAAAGTTACAACTGCAGATGCCAAATTTAGCATGCTATTCACCTATTCAGCATATATTCCACAGGTCTTTTTAATGTTATATCACATTCATGTACTGCCATATAGACATAAATAAGTAAAATCTGCAAATAATTAAAAGTGGTGAATTACAACTACCTTAGGATAGCAGTCTGTCCCAAATTAATTCTATACTTGCCAGTATAATCAGCTTTAGGCAGAATGCAATTATGTAAATATAACATTTCTGGTCTTCAGCTCCAGAAGTGTGATAGTTTCTTGTTAGATCTGTTTTATCTGCCGGACTTATGCATATGTCTATAACGAGATTTAAAGAACTCTAGGTGCAAATATTTCAGGAACTGAATGGTATTTTAGGTTCCAATACTTCAAAGCTAGCTGAATAATAGTGTTGATGGTATGGACTCCATTTACTTCAATAACTAGATGTTCATCAACTATATAGGGAGCTTACATACCAAACTAACCTAAAGACACCTAAATATAATTCTTGTACTCTCAGACTTATTCCACCTTTAGATTTATACCTCCCCAGCTCTCTGTTACTTTCACATTTTCTGTATTCATTTCCTAGTAATCACTATCTTCCCCCTCCAGGGTAAAAAAAAGGATGTAATTTACCAATCAGATGTAGACACCTACATGGCAGATATCTTTACTTGAGCTAATCACCATGGATTCACTTTGCAATCCCTAAGAAAAGCTATTGTAAGGTTTAGTTAATCTCATCCTCATACAAACACCTCGAGATAATTCAGTTACTTCTGTAGAGGTGTCTAATGACATTAAATGTTCTCAGTGATATCCCACCTGAGCTTTAGCTGCCAATTAAGTAAGTCATTTGTCTTGGTTTCTTTACCTACAAACCGTGTGTGGATGTCAGAAGCCTCCTAGGGGATCTCAAATGGCAGCTGACATCAATTGTGAAATAGCAGAATTAACTTGCCAAAAGAAGTCATGTTTGACACAGAATTGTCTGCTGCTTTCCATGGACTGTGATGGGCACATAGGACAATTTTCCACTTGTCAATGTCTACAAGGCAGGCATTTTATTTTGACATTTAAGTTTAAAGTTCATAATACTTTTTTTCAAGTTATGGTAATTTCAATAGCCAAAAATCTTTCTTCATTTCAAGTAATAGATTATCCAGTCTCAAAGATAGACTGACTTAGGACTTTATTTTGAACTCTTTAATTTACTGAGCAAGTCATGTGTTATGCATGAGTTGACTTTCGTAGACCGGTTAAGTTATGATGTTTCTAAGAGTATTGGAGTTTGTATAGGCCAAGCCTGGTTAATTGGTTAATTGTTGTATTATAGTTCTATTGTGCAGATGCACGGGTGTATTACCTCTGTAAAGCCACTAGATAGCAACTGCTTGTATGGGAGGCTATACCAAGAACTTTCCAGAGAACCTCTACAGGAGCAGTGACATCACCCTGAAAATGGATTGGGGGACTTAAGGACCAATGGCAAGAGAGAATGGACAAATGATTGGTCAAGAATGCACCTTGGAAACGAACCAATCACACATCCTGAAAAGAACCAATGAGGGAGAGGATCCAAAACGGACCAATCCTGACCATAACAGAGACCTTAAAAACTCTGCAGGTGCTCAGCAGCTGGTTTTCCTTCGTGACTGTTGTGTTGGGGGAGTGTTCCGCGTGGTGTGCGCGGAGTTGTTGGTTCTGCCTTGCTGTTTTGTCTTGGGCTACTCCTGAGACAAGCTTTTTGCTACTTTTAATAAACCAATTAAATTGGCAATGGCGTCACACCGTTATTTCTGACATCATGTCTCCTTTACCTTTGGTACTATCTGTAGGATTTTCACTTCTTTATGTTGCTATCGCAGTGGTTGTGGCTGTATCAGAAGCAGGTGTGTCATTTAATGTGAACACATTGCTGCTAAGACAAAAGAATTTACACTTTCATCTTAAGAGCAACTTTTGTCACACTTACTTTAGATTCTTACAATTCACTCTCCATATCAATCTTATGTCCTGAGGTTTAGAAGTGGCTCTACGTTCTCAGATGTCAACAAAAATTTGGAGGGAGACTAGACATAGAATTTGTTAAATGCAGATCTTATTTATCAATGTTCTAGAAAGACAGACTTCCCACGAAAGGAAGGATCTTTCGGCTTGCTTTCGTTGTTGAAGTACTACTATGAGTATTTCTAATTTCCCAGAGATTAATTGCTTAAGTTTACAGCCTGCAGTTTATCTGCTGACTTTATGATTCCAGTACAGACGTTAAGCATTATGCATCTTGTTAAAAGTAGTTGAACATACCTGAGAAACTGGGAGAAAGAGCTTGTAAATAAAACTTACCACAGCCAATAAGGCTTTCTGTTGTGATTGTTATTTCTGAGCGTGAATGTTCTTTTGCTATGAAAATGACTCTTTAGTGAAAAAAAGCTACTTCAAATACAAGCATGAATTAGAGTTGTGTCAAACTGAAAAGACTGGAAATTAAATAAATTAGCTTTCTTTCTATCTGCCTTACTAAAAATTAAATAAAACTGAAATAGTTAGTGCTTCATGAGGTGGTAAAGCTTTACCACTCAGTTGGTTGCTTATAGTGATTTAGAGGACAGTTTACCAGAGAAAACTAAGACTGCGGTAACCTTTAGCAGCAGATTCTGATGAGGTTTAAGAGATACGTATATAATAAAAATGTCTACTGGAAATTTTCATCAGCATATAAACAGTTAAATTCAGAGACTACTGTTGAAGTATGGAAGTGGGAATTTCGTCATTGTCTAGGTATGTATGTGAAAATAGATATAAATGTATATATGCGCACATATAATGCTATTCAAAATTATGTAAACATCTTTGAATTCTCATAGAAAATCATTATTCTGATGCAGTATTTGCTTTTCTATAAACATTCTCTTTTACAAAATATGAAATCACTATTATAAATGTAGTTAATACAGCCTAAAATTCTAACCCAAGCTTCCAGCTGACAGGCTTCAGTAGATGCGTTGAGAGCCAAAACTGGCTCTCATTAGGTCCAGCGCTTCGTTATAATAGTTTAGAATTGCAGGATTTAGTAATTCCTTTAAGATGGCAACTAATTATTTCAGTTGAAACCAGAGGAAAATAAAATATTAAATACTTGACTTTGGAAAAAAGAACAAACCAGAATCAAAAAATAAGGCTTATAATAATTTCTTCTTGTAAGTTTCTTGCTGTTCATCTTCTCTACTTCCATTCAGAACTGTTTGTGTCCTTTTTAATTCTACTTAAGACTGATGCTCTATTAACAAAATACAATAGGCAGTTGGTGTCTTTTCCTTTATTTTTCTGACGCGATTGTCTTAAAGAGACTCAGAATAAGATCAAGCATTTCAAAAAAAACAACATAGTTCACAATATCTTCCTTTTTAGTGTTGAAATTGCTCTTTCTGATAGGAAAGAAGAGAAGTAGTTTTAGCATTTCTCCTTTGTAGCATTCATAAGTAATCCCATCCGACTGTGGTATGAATGTATTGGTTGAATCTTTCAACAGAAAATGCCACTATTAAACAAGTAGGCAAAATGTAAAGATAAAAGCAGAACAGTCATAAGGGAATTTGATAGCAGGGAACTTGATTTTTCCATTCTCATTCAAGGTCAATACTATGTTATTTATAAGGAACTTCATTGGTTTATGGGGACTTCTGTCTGGCTTCAGCTTTGATGGCAGAAAAGTGGTGGAACCAGGCCCAGAATAAATTATGACATCATTGTTATTTCCACAAATAATTAACCTTCAGAGAACATTAATATAAGTCATATTGATGCCAAAAATACATCCTCTAATCCTTGGAGAATCAATGATACAAATAATCTTGTAATGGGTCTCCAAACACTGATGTGTGAGAGGTGAGATCTGCATTAAATGCAGAGAATAACATGCAGCCTACTGCAGCTTTTTTTTAGCAGTTCAAGTATATGCAAAGTTTGTCAGACAATTTTGGAATTTCTCAAGTATATTCATGTTTTGAATTACCTGAAATAATCATAGAATCCTTCAGGCTGGAAAAAACCTTTAAGATCAGTGAGTCCAACTAGTAACCTGACACTGCCACGTCCCTAAGTGCTACCTCTATCCATTTTTTAAATACTTGCAGGGATAAGGACTCAACCACTTCCCTGGGCAGCCCATTCCAAAAGACAACCCTTGCGGTGAAGAAACTATTTCTAATACCCCATCTAAACTTCCCCTGTAACAACTTGAGGCCTTTGCCTCTTGCCTTGTTACTTGGGAGAAAGCACCAACCCCCACCTGGCTGCAATTTCCTTTCAGATAGTGGTAGAGAGGGATAAGATCTCCCCTGAGCCTTCTTTTCTCCACGCTATGTAATCCCAGCTCCCTCAGACACATGTGACTCGTACTCCAGACCCTTCAGCAGCTCCATTGCCCTCCTCCAGCACCTCAGAGCCTTTCCTGTGGTGGGAGGCCCAAAACAGAACACAGCACTGGTGCAGCCTCACCAGTGCAGAGTACAGGGGGTCAATCACTGCTCTGGTCGTGCTGGCCACTCTGTCACTGATACAGGCCAGGATGCCATTGATCTTCTTGGCCACCTGGGCACACTGCTGGCTCATGTTCAGTAGGCTGTTTACCAGCATCCCCAGGTCCTTTTTTGCTGGGCCGTTTTCCAGTCACTCATCCTCCACCCTGTGGCACTGCCTGAGGTTGTTGTGATCCTGGGGCAGAACCTGGCATTTGGCACTGCTGAACTGGCCAAATTGGCCTTGGCCTATTCATCCAGCCTGTCCATATCCTTCTGCAGAATCTTTCTACCTTCCAGCAGATCAACTTTCCCACTCAAATTAGCACTGTCTGCAAATTATCAAACTCACATGCCATTTAAGACAATTTCTCACAGGTAATATTAACTGAAAAAAACCCCAAACAAACCAACCCAACCCCCCCCAAATCCCAAGCATGAAAAACGGTCAAAATAGCAGATATCATCAGTAATATCTACCACTCTCCAGAGAGCAAAAGGCCTTGCTCCTTCCACATACCAGTGGCAATTAATTTAATTTCTTGTCATTATAATTTTATCTTTTAAAGAAATACTACTACAGCTACCAGTGCTAAGACTTGCTGATAGCATATTTTTTTCAAAAAAAGTAAAATTTTTTCTCTGAAAGATCAAACCTCCACTGTTAATCACTACCTATTCCTTTTTGTAGTCTTCCATTTTTGGAAGGCAAACAGTAGCAGTACAGAGTCTTTTTAACTTTACTTGCATAATTTAACAGCCCGGCATTTCCATTTGAGGGAAAGACATTGCAGATTTCAGACACAAACATATTTTTAAGTAAATTTGAAAAGTGTTCTCAAAAGCCCTTTCATTCAGAGTTTGGAGAAAATGAAGTATCGACATATATTGAGGGTGAGTGCACCACTGAGAATCTAAATGTTATTGTAACCATACTAATGGTGTGCTTAACTATATGATATTCTTCCTGTTTGGTAGGAAGTTGTTGGCAGCTGTACAGGATGACTTCCAGTAATGCAAAACCACGTGTGCTACTGCACTCTCTTTCTAATTCACATTTTTTGCTCTACAGTTATTATACAAGGCCATGTATTATGCTATGTATAATCCAACTCTCCTCTTTCCTTATGGTTATTTTGCTTGCCTCAGAAGCAAGCCTGAGATAACAAAAATTGTAAATTTTTGCCTTCTTCTTACAATATAATTTTAATAAGGGTAACTACTCAATAATGAATTCCAGTTAGGCTGAAATTTTAAGTCCTTCTCTACTGGTTATGACATTCAAAAATACTGAAACAATAATGCCTAAAGTCCAGGATCCTCCTTGTTTATTTTGTCAAGTGTTTTTTATTAATTTTTCCCAGTACCATGAGTCATAAATGCTGTCTGGATTGAGACACTTCTAGAAAGGAGTAGGATAGTTCCAGAACACAAATAAGATAAATAATACGGGTCTTGGGATTACATCTCCTTTCCCTCTCTCTCGCTGTGATATGAGCAGCCAGAAAGGTATCTTTGTTAGAAGAGGAAGATTACTGATCAGAGGAAGATGCCTTCTGAAATACTGATGGAAAAATTTCCTGCCAGCCTGGGAACTGCAAACATGGGAACTGGAGCTGGGAACCAGAAACACATTTGGAAAAAAGAAAAAAACTAGCATCTTTGAAGTACAGCTGAGTACCTAGAAATTGGACATATCCTGATTGCAAAACCAAGGAACTGTAATGACAACTAATAGTTTTAAAGTCTTAAAAAAAACCCTTGATTTGTAATAAGAGGTAAAACATCTTGGGAAAGTAAGGATCAGTACCTACTGTTGGCTGTTCTAGCTCCAAGAACAGGAAAACAATTCAAAAAAAATTGGTGTGAAAGAACAGAAAGCATCATCATCACTTGACTGCCCCAGTTGAAATATAGAAATTAACAGCACCTATTGGCTGCTTGAAATTGTGATGTTCTCATGTTCTATACTTTATTATGTCTTTATGATAAAGAAAGGACTTAATTTTTATCCAAAATGGAGCCTCTCTTTCTGAGACCTTCCTGTGTTGTAAATACTTTTATTTTCTTAAACAGGTCAGTTTTATCTGCACGAGCTTTCCATGATACCTTGGACCCTCACCAGGCACACTTAGGTGACTCCAAACTCTGTGACATGGATCATCTTTAAAGTGAAACTAATGTTTGATGTTTTCCTGGGCCCACTTCTGGGGCCAGTTTGATTTGTCCACCTGTTTTAGGGTGGTTGGGTCTCTCTTAGAGGATAAAGACTCCCATGTCTTTATGTATTAAAGTATAAAAAAAGGTATGTAATACACACTTGTAGGTTGGATAACCCTTCATGTCATCACACCCTCTAAGACAATAACTGCTTTTAGAGAAGCAGTTTTCCTTGTTGGCTTCTGAGCACCCTGCTTATTGTGACTGAAGTAGTATAAAGGTGGAAAATCCACCATTTTTTTCACTCTACTTCTTTCAGATCATTATGTGGAGGATCAGAACAGTATCTGCCCCTATGGCACCTCCAGGGGCCAAAACTAAAGAACAGAGGAAACATTTTTGCCACTGGATTCTTTGGTACAGGCTTTAAATGATATTCTGTGCCTAATGTTCACTGCACAGGCTTTATATTATATTTAGTAGAGCTGTACATTTGAATCAAGAAGTAACATTCTGTTCTAGAATGGAAGGCTGTATTTAACCATCATTTATATTTATTTACATGTTTGCATTAATGCCCCCAAGATAATAACAGGTATATAAGACTAACAAGATGAATTTAAAAGCCAAGTACACAATTGCCATCCTGATTCAGGGTGCACATCGCTATCATTAGGCATATTGGCGTTCATCACCAGCCTTTGAAAGATGCTAGATCACTGTTTTCTTAGAAAAGCACGACTCATCTCTGTGTCTACACGTATCTGTATATACAGAAACTGAATGTAAGCAGTTTACAAATTTTACCCCTGTGAAAAGAGAGATGGATCAGTAGCATATCTGCAAACAAGCATCAAGATGTATTCTTTGAACTCTTTTTCATCTCTCTTGTGAAGTCTGAGAACTATATATGAAATCTATACCACATTATTTTGATTTATTTTGTCTAAGTGAAGCAAAGTGAACTCTTTGGTGTAATTAATTGATGTTTATTTTGATCAATTCTATAATGCCTTTAAACCTGAATTTGGGGGAAAAAAAAAAAGAAAAATTGATTTTTTCCCCTGATTATAATCAAGAATTACTGTCCTTAAAAATAATAAAGATGCTACTTTTCTTCACTAAGTAACAGTTCAGTGACACAAGCATCACTACCAGAATTAAGATTGCAGCATGAGTTTCTAGTACTCAGGCCATATTAACTCACAGAACAAAGAACAGGACAAACTTATACTTGGAGTGACATTGCCCTGCATTTTTCCACTGCTTTTCATTTTTTTTTTTTTAATGTAACTTTGCAAACTGCTTCTCTAATACCTAAAGATTGCTTTTGCTGTTGGTTTGTTTTGTTTGTCCTTTTCTGTGGCTAAGATGACCTTTTGTTAATCATAAACTTCTTGATTTCCTGTCACACTATCTCTGGGGTTCTTAAATAGAAACAAGAGCTCTCTTTGCTATGTAGTTGCTGAGAAAGTAGTGTCAAGGCAACTGTGGTTTTGGGAAGATTTCTGAAGTGTTTCTAAAACCTAAAAGAAATGAGACTGTGGAATGCCACTACCCTAGAAGGTGTCACACATAAGCTCTGCACTAAATCTGACTCAATAATAGGTTTTAAACTTCGTGGGAAGCTTTCTAAAATCTGGGTTTATTCCAAAAAATGGCTGAAATTAAATACCAAGCAAACAAAGAAACATAGCTTTTCTCATGGGCTAAGCTGCAGCTGTCCCACGAAACCAGCATTCCCAGGCCAGCATTGAGCAGATCAAAGGTAAATGGCACAGTGTTATACAGTCCATCTGGAAGAACTATAGAGCATCCACTTTTACTTCATAGCATGATCAGACTTACCTAGCTCATGGCTGTCAAGTATATTTTCAGACTGCCCTCAAAAGCCTTTCGTCTTGGAAACTCATTTTATTCTTTGGGCAACCTTTTCCAACTTTCCTCAAGTCCAGTCAAAATCTCCATTGTGGCACTTAAGCCTCCTATTCATCCTGGACATGAAGATTGAATATATCTGTATGGAGAAAAGAAAATCAGAGACATTACTATTTTGACTGTATTTATTGTTTTATATATTTTTGTTACAATCCCCAATTATTGCCATTAATGTAGATGTTGATGTCCAATATTTATAAAGGGTTATGGGGTTTGTTTTTGTTTTTGTTTTGTTTGTTTGTTTGTTTTTCTGGGTTTTGGTTGGTTTGGTTCTGTTTGTCCTTCCTTCCTTCCTTCCTTCCTTCCTTCCTTCCTTCCTTTTACTATCTCATTTCAAGTAGTGTCTATGTAGATCTTAGAACGAAACTTCTTGCTGAACATTTGTTGAAGATAGTTATCAATTAAACTATTTTCACAGGCTTATATTATTTTTTTTCTCCCAAGCCATGTAAAATAACAAAGTAAATTTTTTTAAAATTGGTGACAGTAAGATGCACATTTTACTGCCAAAATTACTCGATAGCACAATGGTTATCAAGCAATGTGAAGACATCACTGGATGCTTAAGTTTGCTGAAAGCCAAAAAGTAAGAGCCTCTTATATGTAAGTAAATCCAAGATTTCACTTCTAGGCTAAATGAAATAATGAATCTAATCTTCATTAGTCTAGATTTAGTTGTTACCAGAAAAAAAGAATGGAGATAAAATCACAGTGCACATATTTTTCAGATTCAGCCCCTAGTCCAAGTATTATGCCCACCCTCCCAATTCTCTTCTGGGCCCTGAGGTTGGTGCATTCTGCTCTATATGGGTCTGTTGCAAGTGAGGAAGTTGGCTGTGAGTTGTGGACTTCTGGAATTCTTTACAGGAAGGACTATGATATTCATGTTGATGGATCTCTCTACCTCTGTCTAAGAGACCAGTTGGGGTAATGTTGATACATTTAATAACACACTTTAACAGACTTTTTCTTTCTTCATTGGTCTGAAGCTCCACGTTACATCCAAATTCACTATGTATTCACGTGCTCTAGACATGGTTTTTTTACCATATTACCCCTAAAACAAATATTGTCCTGCTCCATGACAGAATTTCTTTAACGGATCATGGGTGAATTGTTCACCGTTGCTTGTCTCCAGTGCCCTGTCTGTGCCCGATCTCTTAGCACCCGTGTACCTGAGGTCCTCTGCACTGTGTCCTGTGTACTCACTTCTCCGGGTCATTGCTGTCCTACCATATCTATATTTCTCCATTTTATGGAATTGTATTAGAGCTATGTATATCTATTCAGAATAAACACTTACTGCAACTATGGTTGTGCTGTTCTAAAAGTAGAGCAAATCATCTGTAGTCACCTGATCAAATAAGGAAATTTCTGTCACTGCTAAACCAAGCAAAACAAATTTGCAGGCAGGTCAACAAAAGTTCAGACAGAGCAGGCCTGATAAGCCCCAGCCCCGGGGCCTTACAGACATCCAGCATTAGCAATGGCAATGCTGTATTGCAGTGTTACATCACTGCAAACTGTTCTGCTCACATACCCCTTTTTTCTTAACTAGAAAGTCGTGAAGAAGATGTGTTGTGGAGAAATGCAAGGTAGTATGAGGAGAAAACTAAGGTAATTTGAGGTAGCCATGAGGACTGAACTCCAACGACCAAATGCATTAGATTTTATTTTGGTTATTACGAAAAAATTCTTCATGAAAATGGCTGTCAAGAATAGGAACAGGCTGCCCTGGGAAATGGTTAAGTCATCATCCCTGGTGCTCTTTAAAATACCTGTAGCTATGGCACTAGGGTGGACTTGGCAGTGTCAGTTTAACAGTTGGACTCAATAAGATTTTATGATCCTATTATTTAATTTTTTTTTATGATGGAACACGAGTATAATGGGTAAATTATGATTTCTATTCCATCCTACAGCAAATCCACTTTCTGCACGGAATACAAACACCCAAAACACTGTGGTCCAGCTGTGACAGACAAGGTGACAGGCAAGCACCTCAGGTTTGAGGAAAAAGCACACTCTCTCCAACATATCAGCATGTCTGATTTGGCTGGTAGCCCGGCCATCACCCTCAACCTCAGACTCAGCCTTCTTCAATATTTTGGTAGTCTGTGCATTTATTCCCACCAAGGGGCTGTTGTTTCCCTAGTTTTTTTTGCTTTCCAACTCAGATGGTAGCCATATGCTGACAGCAGGGTATTGGTCCCATCACCCCAGAAAAGCAAACTAGCTGGTTTTGACTACTTTACAATCACAGTTTTGTCTCCCTCCACAAACATATTACAAGAATGTAAATATATTTAGAATTAATTTGTACTTTTTAAATTTTTTTCTTTCCTGTGCATAGATATACACCAAGATTTTTGGTGATCTTGTCCATAATAATTTGTTTTTCCAGTGGACAGTTTTGACCTGGACAGCTTTAGTTCATATCTCACTTACTGAAGCAGTGCCTTTCACCTCAGAAACATTTTTTTTTTTTTAAATCATTTCAATCCAACCCAAAGCATGTGAATATATATGCATGGTTTTCATACAATTTTTTCGCAAATTGCTTAGGGCAATTTAGTAGATTCAGAGTAACGATCAGTCATTCACTTTATACTTGATAAACCAGTAGCTTCTCAGAAAACAATGTTTTATTCTTTCTGCCCAATGAAAACATTTTTCCTTGTTTAAGTAAGTTAAAACAAAAAAGTTTTAGCTGCATGAGTTCTGCTGTCAAGCCCAGCATCTCTAGAATTGTCATAATAATTCTTTTCTAAATATTAGTATTGGAATCTATAATTTGCAACCTATAACCATTCAGGCATCATAGCAAGTGTGCCACACAGAAAAGGGATGTCATAAAAAGCTAGGGTCTAGTATCACAGTAGAAAAGTAAATCTGACAAGTGGCTGATAAAATCAAATCAATTATAAGAGACAGAATTTTCTGAAAACAAGATATTTCATCAGTCCACCAGAATGGAATTACTCTTTCAAAAATCACAGAATCTGTGAGTCACAGAATCACAGGACTGTTTAGGGTGTAAAAAGATGTCCAAAACCATCAAGTCCGACCTATGACTGAACACCACCTTGTAAACCAGACCATGATACTGAACGCCACATCCAGTCATAGGGACAGCGATACCACCACCTCCCTGGGCATCCCATTCCAATCCTAACAATCCTTTCCATGAAGAAATTCTCCTTGATGTCTAACGTGAACCTCTCCAGGTTCAGATTAAGACTGTATCCTCTCTGTAACTACTTGCCTGGGAGAAGAGACTGACTCCTGCCTGGCTACAACTTCCTTCCAGGTAGCTGTAGAGAGTGATAAGGTCTCCCCTGAGTCACTTTTATTGCAGGCTAAACAATCCCAGTTCCGTCACCAGGATACATGAAGTTCTGAAGCAATAAACACTAACCCTCTTTTTTTCTTACCATACCTGTCCTTCACACTAGAAGAATAATTTTAAAGCAACCAATGTACCAATCTGTACAGCATAAATTCTTCAAAATTCTATCTTCTCTGTTGTAATTATTAGGGTTTTTTTTTAACTTAACCCTCTTCAGGATTTGGAAGTGTGTTGGCTGTTTATGTAATTACTCAAAGATGCTTAAAGGTGTATGATATCTCTGTGGTTCATATATATTCATATATTCCAAGTCAGGAAGCAGATCATAACTTTGTCCATCTTTTATAGATGGACAACTTAACACAGTTGTTACAGAATCAAAACTACTGTGAACTGAGAAAAGAACTTGTTTCCTAAGCCTTGCAACAATGAAAAAAAGAAAAGGAAAAACTTAAATTTCTTAAAAAAGAGCACGTCCAGAATAATTGCCAAGGTAATTGGTTGAGGTTTGATCAGTTGTTGATGGGGTAGAGGAGCTTGTTTTATCTCTAAAGTACTGACAAAAAAAAAAAAAAAAAAAAAAAAAAAAAAAAAAAAAAAAAAAAAAAAAAAAAAAAAAAAAAAAAAAAAAAAAAAAAAAAAAAAAAAAAAAAAAAAAAAAAAAAAAAAAAAAAAAAAAAAAAAAAAAAAAAAAAAAAAAAAAAAAAAAAAAAAAAAAAAAAAAAAAAAAAAAAAAAAAAAAAAAAAAAAAAAAAAAAAAAAAAAAAAAAAAAAAAAAAAAAAAAAAAAAAAAAAAAAAAAAAAAAAAAAAAAAAAAAAAAAAAAAAAAAAAAAAAAAAAAAAAAAAAAAAAAAAAAAAAAAAAAAAAAAAAAAAAAAAAAAAAAAAAAAAAAAAAAAAAAAAAAAAAAAAAAAAAAAAAAAAAAAAAAAAAAAAAAAAAAAAAAAAAAAAAAAAAAAAAAAAAAAAAAAAAAAAAAAAAAAAAAAAAAAAAAAAAAAAAAAAAAAAAAAAAAAAAAAAAAAAAAAAAAAAAAAAAAAAAAAAAAAAAAAAAAAAAAAAAAAAAAAAAAAAAAAAAAAAAAAAAAAAAAAAAAAAAAAAAAAAAAAAAAAAAAAAAAAAAAAAAAAAAAAAAAAAAACACAAACAGAAGAAACACATTTTCCACGCATCTTTGCCAATGGGGAAAAAGTAAAAGATGCCTGAATCCGGAATACTCTATAAAACAGAAAAGTATTGTAGAAAAAGCCAGTCCAGCTGCCAACATTGAAAACTTACACAAATGGGAGGTATGAATTAAAAGAATAAAGAGAATTCAAAAGAGATAATCTCAGTGGATGGATTCAGAAAGCGTTTGGAGAGTTGTTTCATCAACAAAATGCAGAGGAAATCATAATTGACAGGCATTGTACCTTCTTCCCTCCAGTTCTGGCAGCAGGCCAAGGTATGAAATAGTGAGGTTCTGTTACGATTGCCAAATGCAGGTCATTAGAAAGAGTGGAACTGAACAGAAGACATTTTCAAGGTCATATAAAACAATATGGAGAGAATTTTCTATCTTGGTTTTCTTAATGGGCAAGGCACCAAATGTAATAAAAACAGACTTCAAAGAGGCAGACTGATGAGCACCATGAATTTTACTTGGAGATCTTGTTCATACACCGTGACATAGCCTGGCATACTAGTCAGGAAAAAGGGGAAACCACCTAAAATGTCTGTTTCTGGTTGTTAAAAATTAAAGTGCAGCAAGAAAAGCAGAGAAAATCATCCAGAAGTGAGACAGGCATGGGCTGGGATTAAGAAGCAGGTAGAGGTGGAAGCAACTAAAACTCCCACTCGTGTCTGCTGTACATCTGTAAGACTGAATGGTTTTCATAAACAGACTCCGTCCTTTTCTCCCACTTTTCTTCATGCAGTAAATTAGAAATGTTTCCTTATGTTTTATATTTTTCTTTATGTTCAGCAACACAAACAATTATAATTTTAAAAGTAAACATATTTTAACTCATCATTTTATCATCTATATAAGATATCCAGTGGACTTCTCAGGGAGAGGTAAAAAGGAACACTAGGGGAAAGTGTAATTCCTCTCTAGGAGAAAGTGTAATTCCTCTGTTTTGAAAAAAAAAAATAAAAAAGGCAGATAGAAAACAAGACATTTGATTAGGCATCAGAATTAACTGTTTTCCCCACTATAAATATAATAGAAACCTTACTTGTAAATATTGCATAAAAGGCCATTGTAATGCAAGGTAATACAAAACCAAAAATGCAGATCCAGAATAATGTATAATCTACATTTATAGCTTCTGTAGAGTTCTCTGAAATAAAGAAAGGAGGAAAAGAAAAATAAATATTTCTTCCTTTGGATAGACTAATCAAAGGAAAGGGTTATATTATGGTAAAGATGAGGATAGCTGAAGTTTATTCTCTAAACATATAATCAAATTAAATCCAGAACCAAGACTCAGCAACATAAAAAAGGAGGGACACATGCTGTAGATCTAGTTACGCAGCAAGAGCTTTGAATCCTGTCATCTATACCTCAAGCAAATATTTTAATTTTATGTAAAGGGAGTAAGCATAAAAGAGAGGAAAACAGTGTATTTTCATGAAGAGAATTTCTTTAGTGAATGCAGGTTCTCTTTAAGTTTTCTTCTAGATTAAATCCTGCAGACAAGTTTGGTAGTGAAATGCCTAGAACCAGTGCACGGTCCAGTAAGAGTTACGTTAATATTCTAACAAGAAACAGTTAGGACTGCAATGGGCTTTATTGTAAATATGTAAGCTGCTGGATAATTTATGCACTATCATTATTATGATCATAATTTTAGATAACAATATTCAGCTTTACAAATACGTGCTTATGCTGTACTCTCTAGCTCATACATCAAGCCCCGTATTACAGCCTGTATAAATCTACTCTGTTAGGAGTGATGATTAAACTTGACACCTACAATAAATGCCTCAGAAAGTTTGTGAGGTAGAGCCACAGACTTTCCTAGAGCTCCTGGCTCAGCACGTACAGATTTTTTTAATGTGTATGAAGACATATGTTATGAAATGACTGATCTAATGGCCCTATTTTTACCATATTTGGTTTAATATTGAAACATCTGAGTTTACTAGTTTTCTCGCTTTCCTGGAAATATGAAAATGGAAAAATTAAAATGTGGAATCTTAAACTCCTTATGGCAAAACAGAGATATCAAACACATTCATTCGTGCTCATCTGTTGGTGCACATATAATTGAAGCTGCTTTTATCTAGTTAAAAAGATCAGGAGTAAAAAAGAAAACTGTCTGAGATGATAAAAGAGAATTGAGTAAGATTAATTAGAAAAAAAGAAAAATGTAAGTATATAGAAAAAGTACATGCCTAGAATAACAATAAGCTGAAATAAGAAGGAAAAGCATCCAAACAAAAGAAATAAAGAAACAAAACAACTATGAATTTTGTCTACCTAGCTGGTATGAAACTTTGAATTATTTTCTTCATAATAACTTTTTGATCTGCAGTTCATTCTTCATTTACTGTCGTTTCCAGTTACAATAGTGGATAACATGTATAAAGTGGAGTGCCAACAACTTACTTATTAGAGAAAAAGGACTTTAAGTATCTGATTCAATATCACATGCAAGAAAAATAAATACAAATATATCCAGGAAAAATAGTTTATATGAACATAGGAGAAATTTAGTGTAACAAACAAAACTCAATTTCTTGCCTTGACACATAGGAGTGTTGTCTCTATCTGTCCACCAGCAGCACAGTTTACCTGAAAAAAGTGTGGAGTCAGCAAGTGTGGAGTCAGGCACCCTGCTGTGATGCCCTTTTACTGCCTTTTCCAGTGTTCCAGGAGCTGAAGGCTCTGCAGCTCTCTGAACCCTAAACTGAACTCCAGTTCCTCAATTACAGTATGTTCTATAATGCTCGTAATACAATATTGTGTGTAGAATCAATAAATACACTGCAGAAAGATGCAAACCCCTTAAATATATTCTCTTCCCCTTAAATATATCTTCTTTTTCTTTATTACACATATTTATCAACAGTAACAATGTGGAACACCTGTGGAAATAAATTTATATCTACCTCTTTTTTTCTTAAGTTTGAAATTTTGTCAAGACTGTAATCTGACAGAATATATATCCATACATATATATCCATATATATTTACTGACAGAATATATATACACACAGATAGATATAAATATTTCTATTCATATTTAACAGGTTACTTCATAAACCTTTTCTGAAGTATGGGATTTCTTAAGGATATCCTTATTGTCTCATTAATTTACACAAAGTTCTGTTTGAGAAAATTAATATTTTATTATTTGAGCTTATTTGATTATTAATATGAAACAAAGGTCAGCATATTACACCTAACCAGAATTTCAACAGTTTCTTGTGGATAATTGCTTCTCTGATGAGGAGATATCAATCATGTTGTATTGCTTGCAATTATATACATATACATACACATGTACATGTACAAATGCAACTTCCAGTCTGTCTAGCTGGAGTAATTTTTTAGTTTATAGATATTCCCATGATACACTGAAAATTGTCAGAATTCAGTTTTCAGTGAGGTGATTGAGAGAGACTATTTTCATTATTACTTTGCCTGTGTGTTTTTGTACAGGTATGCAATTCTGTTCTCACTGAAACTGGTATCTCTCCTTATTTCTTCCTTTTTTTTTTCTTCCATCTTCAGGAAAATGCTTCTTCTGTGCTTCAGGAATCTCAGTTAAAACTGATATATAGAATTATAGTAGTAATAATACTTCTGAACCACTGAGTCAGTTGCATGCCCTTGAATTATTTTCATGATACATCAAATATTTGCTTGAATGTAGCAACATTTTTTGCTCATAGTTCACTGAGAGTGAAGTTATTGTAGAATATCATTGCATGATAGATGGAAAATGTCCTTTCCAGACTGAATGTATTCATGCACAGTTTATATCAATTTACTCTTGTGTCAAGATTGCTCTTAGTTTGGATAGCTATCTTCCATCATTTGTAGA
The DNA here is from genome assembly GCA_013397815.1 of Aleadryas rufinucha. NCBI lineage: Eukaryota > Metazoa > Chordata > Aves > Passeriformes > Aleadryas > Aleadryas rufinucha. The sequence goes on along the minus strand of VZTH01008184.1, from coordinate 39,116 downwards.
TATATAGATTGCAGTTATATCTCATAAACAGTCAAAGATCTATTAGCCTCTCATCTCATTTTTCTAGCAATCCTTGTACCCATTTATTCTAGTATAAGCTCATATTTCTTAGAGTGAACTACCAGAAACATCTGCTGTATTTTAGACAGTGTCATGTGAGTGACTTTTACAATGCAATTCTAGCTATGACTTTTTCTGCATTACCTATACGTATTCATTTTCTTAATAAGTAACTTCATTTCTGCTATGGCGATAATAATTCTAATTCTCATTTTACTATAAGACAAGTGGAAATTTTAAGTATCTCAGTCAATAGAAGAGTGCTGATATGAGACAAGACTCAGCACTGATGACTTCTACATATTCCTGTCTGTGTTAGTTTAGGATTTAGCTTCCAGGTAGAGAAAGACGAGAAAGGCCAGGAGAGGCTGGCACCCCAGATGAATAAAAGGATAAAGTACTGGTGAAGAATTACCAAATTTGCTCATTTTACAAGAAAAAAAATCAACTTGTACTTCAAGTGATGAAGACATCAAATAGACAAAGTAAGGCACATTTTTCTCTTGCCATAGGCTTCCTTGAAGCTTTTCTAGTATCTCATAAAATACATGTGGGGAGACCTCCAAGAAAATTCTTCTATCACTTTAAAAGGGAAAATGGGGCGAGAACAGTATTTCCTAATCACTTGCAACTTTATCAAATAGGGAGCAGAAGCAATGATAAAGAGAATTACGCTCTGTCACCTTCATGAACAAACTCAAGAATGCTGTTCAGACCATGATCCCACAATATTTATGCCATATGTGTCCATGACATGATTATTCAACTGAACTAGTTAACTTGATTCTGCATGTCCAGAAATGTACTTCTGTTAAGATATCAGGGCAAAAACTCTGTCTACTCATGTTGACTGTAGGGTTATACCAGATTGATCCTGTCTCTAGAGGACAGATGATGCATTATTCTTTTTAAAGTGCCATCTGCCAAAAAAGCTCCACGGCTAAAAGAATCCAGTTTGAGCAGTCATGGATTTTTAATTTTATTTTTTATTGTATGAGACCAACATTTTCTCATCTAGCTGTGTTTTATTTTCATGTGGAAGCAGGATTCCTAAAGTTGTAGCTGCTCTTTTACTAAAACATGTACTCAAAAATCTGTTGTTATTGACAGTTCTGGAGTGCTTCGATGTGTTCCATGGATAATATTCTGAAGAAAGCAAAGGTGCAGTTTCCATCTGTCTTACCTAGCAACAAACCATATAATCATGTAGGACTTCTGTTTCTGTGAAATTGGTGTGTTAGTGAGAGGCTAGTAAAAGTAGTGGCTTTTGCCCACATCTGCCAATCTGCCAGGTGTTTTTCCTTTTCACCATTTTTTAAAAAAATGCTTTTATTCTGCCCCTCACAGACCTATGAAGTAAACCATCCCTGAGAGAAAAACGTCCGCTTAGCCCAGGTGCCTTAAAGTTGTAATGCCCTGGGGCCAAAACATGGACTGTATATAACTGTAAGAAATTTTCTATTACTTTGCTGTCCTCTCACATACACAAAAGTATTTCTTGCTTTTGTAGCGTGATTTAACACATTTTCTAAATTCATTTTCTTGTGTGTCTGAGATTGATAGGGTTTCTAGGAGGTGTCTTGTCCCTTTGTCTCAGGACACGTGTCCCTCTATGGCCACAGTTAATAGAAGTTTGCTCATGTGGAGACACATACTGATTGTAGGAACCATGTCTTAAACCCATAATATTCTTTGCTAATGCCCTAGTCTTCCCTGTTCTCTGAGGACTAGCAGTTCACTGCTATTTTAGGGCAGTTACTGAAATGTTAACATGAATAAGAAAATATGAAACAAGCATAATTTAAAGGCAATGGAAATTTAGCAACAAGAACACCAGGCTTATCGTAACTGACAAAAGATTTTACCAGATATTAAAATTACAATAACAAAAATCCAGTCTTAATGCATACAGGACAACTAAAAACTTTAACAGCAGTGTATGGATAAGCCTCAGTTGCTTTTAGTGATATGTAGGAGGAAAAGGAAGCATCCTTGACTGTCAACATTTAATAAATCATTTTTTTAATATTACATTATTATATTGCATAGATTAATATTATAATGTTACATTATATTATATAATTGTGTTGGAATTATAGTAAAATAGTGCTAGAATTACATATAGTGAAAAAATAATATGATAATATGACATACAGTATAATCAACATGTAAATATAGCATTTAAAATAAGTATTTCTATATTAAATTTCTAATACTTTTTCTAAAATATTTCATAATGTATAGTAATAATATATAAATTATTTAATTAGTTGATAAAGGATATAAATATACTGGCTTATACTACATTTTACTACATAATATATTATTTATTTATCCTTTTATATTTAAAAATTTAATGTTTTGGTTCTTAAAAGAACCAAATTATAGCGACACTGTTTGTATTTATGGCTATCAGACACATAGTATGATATGCTATTTCAGCTATTTGAAACAAACTCATGTTTTAAATTGCTCTTTTGAGATGAACTTCCAGAACGGTAAGTGGTCTTCAGCAGGTATTTCAAAATATAAGAAAAAGATGTCATAATGTTTAAAGCCTAATGGGTAAAAAATAGTGAACATCTCTGAGCAATAAAATGCTTTTGTGAAAGATGTCAAACTGATACAACACCACATCATATATATATTTGTTTCAAAAGAGTTTCTTGTGAATAAAGTAGAAAAATACCTACTATTGTAAAGTGAACAATTCTACTTATTTCTCTTTCTTTAATCTGGAGAATATGAACACCAGACACTCACTGAGAGTCGCTTTCAAAGGCTCCCAAGATTTTCAGCTGTGTTGAAGGTCTCCTGAAGGGCTAAGAGAAATATTATTTACAGTTATGGTATAAGTTAAAGGTTAAACAGAAAATATTTGGGTGGCTACATTTCAAGATGTGTTAAGAGGATGTTTCATACTTGTAGACCTGCATGTCAAGAGTCTCTTAATGTCAGCAGGAAATATAAACTGTTTTATGAATTTGTGAGGATGATGCCATCCTCAGCTTACATGGGAGAGAAAAACAGCTATGAACACATCTAATATTCCTGATCTCGTCTTAACACTGCATTCATGGTAGTGATGCACTAACTGTTAAATCCACAGCTAACTGGCATCCTCATATTTATGAGAATAAAGCAGGAATTTCAAATATTTTATTATAGCTAACCGTCACTCTTGACTGATAACACATGTAAAGTCATTCCCCTAGAAGCGCTTAATTAATATTCCTCCTTTACCTACGTGTGGCAAGTTTCTCTGTTGCTTCCAATCCATTTTATGCATGTGATTAATGATAAAAAACACCAATAAAGGTTTTTTTTTTTTTTAATTCTGTTCATTTTGTCACGGAGATGGCAGAAGACAATATTTACAGTCATTTGGAAGTGTCATATATATTACAACATAAGTTAAAAAATTGCTTAAGATGGAGTTGAAATATATTGCAAAAAATCAGATGTATCCCCATTTGAATTCTATACTGGTTTCTCTGGTAACTCTGTACAATGAAATAATAGCAGAGATAAGTGTTTTCACATTTCCCAAACCTATTTTTTAAATTGTTATAACCAATATGCTGCTGCTCCTCAAATTTTATTTCATTTTCATTTGATTTCATTTGCGATAATGAGGTCTTTTCACTAAGAAGTTGCACCCATTAAACTTTTAAGTATTTTTTCAGTTGTTATCTTTCTGATGCCTGCCGAAAAGCATGGAAAATAATAGGACTGAGTGATGTCCTACATAAACTTGTATTTTAATGGCTCTCATTCAGAAAAAAACCCCAACAACAGCAACAAACATGTAAGACTTCAGTGAACAGCATATTTTCCAGTCGGTTTCCCAACAATTTTCTTTATAGACTCAGCTTGGATAGTGTTTAAGTGAACAGTACATTTTTACTAATCTAAATTGAAAACAATTGCAAGAAATGAAACTGGACTACGTGTTGCATTATTAGCATAGTTCACTACATGAATGCAAGTGCCGTGCTATGTGTGAGATTGACACCAAATACAAATTTTAAAAATGAATAATAGGATAGAAATAAGTTACTGCTTACTAATGAAGTCTGCATAGAACAGAGCTCCCTGCTTAACTATCCACAGAATAGCTTATGCAAGTGCCACATAATATCATTAGGGACAAATTCTGTCCTTGACTGTAAAATGGTTCATTCAGTGTTGGTGAGAGTCCTGCATCACATATTAGTGTGATGAATGACATAAGAAGAAAATATCTCCAAACTTCATTTTTTTATTTAATTTTTACCCCTTCTGCATGAGTTGCAAATTTTTTGTTTCTGAACCTACAAACAGTTTCTGTTATTAATAGTGCTTTCAAGTACTCAAGCTCTAAAGTGTATGTAGTAAATTAATACAGCTTGATATTAGAAATAATTGTTAATTATTACTTGTTAATTACTGTTAATTATTAAATTTAATTAGAATGGTAAACTGATAAAAACGTGTAAGAAGAAGGCTGAACTACTCAAGAACTTTCTCATTTCAGTCCATTGGTTATATCTCTCCTCACAGATCTCATGTGGATGGGCTGTGAGGCAGGGACTGGGGGAGCAAAGACTCTCCCACTGTAACAGAAGATCAGGTTTGAGACCACCTGAGGAACCTGAACTTACTCAGGTCTGTGGAACCTGATGAGATGCATCCCAGAATCCTGAGGGAATTGGCTGATCTAGTTGCCAAGCCACTGTCCATGATATTTTAAAAGTCATGGCAGTGATATGCCACTTCACTCTTTATCTTGCATAACTTAGTATTAGTTATTAGTTCTGCTGCCTTAAGTAATTGGGCTTTTATTTGGAGGATTTCTTACAACAACAGAGTCACCTTCAAATTTTAAAAAGCCAGACTGCAGCATATGAGAAACATCTGATAACCACAAATATCTGAAATTTACTTGAGCTAATTTGATTATCTAGCAGTAAAAAAGCTGCTATTATAAACAGAAAGAACCAGAGTTTTATTCATGGGAACACAGTGTACACCAGAATAAATTTTCATTTTACTGTTATTTAAAACAGTAAATAGTAAAATTGTGTATGAATTGGTAACTGTCAATATCTCTCTTTTGAAAAAGGTATACATTACAGCTGGTATTTTTCTTTTGCTGTTCTTAAACTTCCACCAACAATTTTCTTTTTTATTGTCTGCCAAAGCAAATTACATATGGTAATGAAAGGTAGTGTACAAGATGATGCTGTGATTTTAAATCTGCTGCAGCCACGGTTCTATCAGTGCTTATATCAGAGACCTATTTTTAATTGCTTAAACTGGTCAATTTTAGGTTTATAGGGTTAACTAGTTATACAAATAACAATATGTAACTATTCAAATTCTAATTTTGCAGCTTTCTGCAGTACTGCAAACTCTACCCAACTCCAATTGAAGAAAAACCCAACAAACAAAAAAACCCAAAACAAACCTACTACCAAACAAACTCACAAAACATAAATGCATTTTTAAAATCTATGTCTATGCAATTAGGAATTTGTCTTCGTTGTTATTATATATGCATAGCTCAAGGAAACAATGAAATATGCATTTGGGACTGGAGAGGAAGCATGGGAGCATAGTGAAGGAAATGTTTTACACAGTTGAAGAGACTGAATATACGTACAGTGACTCCTTATCGGGGAGAAACAGACTGAAGTTGCTGTAGAAAATTATTCAATCTGTCAGGGAACATGTGGTGTGTGGGTATAAAAGTACTCTAAAAATGATCTTTATTTTGTCAGTTCCTTCGATTTAAGTTATTGCAAAATGAATGGCACTTCTGCAAACTGCAATACCCTTCAAATAAGGATTTTGTTTGCTTACTTTTTGGAGTAGCCTGATTTAATCCACACACAGTTCAGTAAATAATTACCTCTATATAGAATACATGTCCTTTCAGTACATTTTGGTTTCAAACCTGATTAAATAAGACATAAGCTGTTTATCACTAGTTATTTTTTTTGCAATCTGTGTTATGTTCCTCTGTAGTAGAACACAATAGGTGTTACTCTGTGGAGGTAGACGTAAGTCTGAGTAGGAGATTGTTCCATGATATTTCAGGAGTGCACTGAAACAGAATATCACTCTTTTAGGCCTCTTGGTCTCTTGTATCCTCATGACCAAAAAAGTAAAGTTTTCTTTGCCTAATTGCAGTGTATGGTGTCAACCTGATATACATTCTATTTTGGCAACATCCTCATTGCCCTCATACCACGATAGTAATATTGCCCTGGCAATGCAAGGTTTCCTTTATACAGCTCTTAAGATTATCTCTTTTTCCTGTGCCAGTTACAACTCAAAAGGCTGTGAAATTAAGAATATAGAATTACTCATAAATAGGGTATGTAATTGTCTCTATTTTCTGCAAGTATACTCAGTATATTTTGTGCTGCTATTAATGTTGAAAAATGAGCCTGAAATGGGGCATGTGAGCTTCAGTATATAAAGAAATAGTGTTTGTTTTGTTTTTTTTTTTTTTTTTCTGATAAATTAAAACTCTTTTAAAGAGTAAGTCCAGGAAAAGTCTGTATGAAAGGTGTAATCCCTTTTGGTGGATTTGACCTTGGCTGGGTGCCAAGCCCTTACCTTACCACTCTCTCATTCCCCTCCTCAGCAGGACAGGAGGAGAAAATTAGATGGAAAAACTTGTGAGTTGAGATAAAGACAAGATCACTCATCAGCTACCTTCCTAGAAAAAAAAAAAAATAAAAAAAGACTACACTTGGGTAATTTTTTTTTTCCTATTAAAAATAGAGTAGGATGATAAGAAGCAACAACAAAAGTTAAAACAAATAACATCATCCCCCCACCCCTCTGTTTTTCTCATGATCAAACTCGTTCACAATATCTCTGCCTCCTCTTCCTGAGTAGCACACAGGGATGGGGAGTGGGGGTTGTGGTCAGCTAATAACCAATTGTCTCAGATGTTCTTTCCTCCTTCTGCTCTTCTGCTCCAGCCTGGAGAGCCCCCTGTGAAGACAGTCCTGCATGTGGTTCACCAATGTGGGTTCTTCCCGTGGGCAACAGCTCTTCACAAACTGATCCAGCGTGGGCCCTTTCCATGGGGTGTAGTCCTTTAGGAACAGACTGCTTCAGTATGGGTCCCCCACAAGTTCACAGGTACTGATGGAAAACATGCTCCCATGTGGGCTCCTGTCTGCAAGATCCAGTTCCAGCCTGCTCCAGCGTGGGCTCTCCACGGGCTGCAGCTTCCTTAAGGGCATATCCACCTACTGAGGCATGGAGTGCTTCACAGGCTACGGTCTGTGTACCAACTATTAACCACGATAAAAATTTTCCTAACCTAAATACATGTATGTAAAAATATTGTCCACACTCCTCCAATATTCCCATGATATTAGGACATACTAAACAACATGAAAATGAGCAACATCAGCTGTCATCTTTTGTTTCAACCTGTAGTTCAAGGTGTAGCACAAGAGGCATAAACTTTGTTGAATAAGTATAAGAAAATAATTTCTTGTGTAGTGTACTTAAATGGTATAGCTTACCAATGGGAATTTCTAAGTGCATTTATTGCTTACGTTTCTTTATTAGTTCATCAAATACTCAAATGTTCTTTTGAATTTGTAAGAAGATATGTTTAATGATTCTTGCATATAATATACACTTCCAGACATCAGCTGTCTGTTGAAATGAATGCACAGAATACATCAATAGAGACAATGAAAAAGTTCCCCGGAACATCTGGCAGATAGCTCCATGCACAAGAAAGCCTAAGAAATGTGATATGCCATATGTGAAGCAAAGATTTGAAGAGATAAGAACGACTTGGTATAAACATGCCTTTAAAAGTAAAAAGCACATTACCAGAAGACATGAAGGAAATCAGTGAAGTGAGGAGGTTGTAATATTCAAAGCCTTGTACATATAAAATTATGCACTAGTGAAACATCTTTTACAGAATCAAGGGAAAAATCCCCAAAGAAGTAGATCACATATTCATATTGTCATACATTTATTCTACATATCAAAGCTCTTTATTAGTGAAGTTATTTTCTTTTTCTTCCCATGAAGGAAAGCTTTACCCACAGTTTACTTTGCACTGAAATACCGTAAAATTCTTCCCTTGGATTTTCAGATCTCTGAGGTTTTAAACATAGTTTATTTCCTTTAATTTTATTTTTGTTCTCAGTTTTCTAAAATCTCCTTTTTCTTGTTGGGTTCCCCCATATTCACCCTAATTTCCTATCCCTACTCTTTTTAACTCCCCAATAGTATCTATTAGAAAGAAATTACAGGAAGCACTATGCAAAGCTTGATTTTATTTGAAATGCCTTCATCAGTTTAACCCTGCTGTAGCTCAAAACATGATGTTTTAACCTGATGAGCTTCTCAATCTCTGTCTCAGTGTGGAACTTTCCCTAAGTTTGCAAAATGCTAATTCGCATCAACACCTCAAAGTCTTTCCCATTTAAACTGACACTGACAAAACTGTAAAAGTAAAAACTGTATTTTTCCAGAGTTTGTTTCTTAGATTTTCCTCTGACTTACAAATTGCCCTGAATCTGAAACAGCTTGTCTTGGCTGTCAAACAGAGTGAAGCAGAATTAACATGTAATGGAGAAGGAAATAGAGGTCTCATGAATAAAATATACAAAACGTACATATAGGTGATGACACTGAAGCATGTACACAGTCATTTAATATTGTTTTGGATTGCCCTACTTTTTCTATAGTATACCTTTATTTTTCTCCATAAGAGAACACCTAAAAATACATTTTCAAGGAAGATTGAAAGTTGCTTATCTGGCTTGAACAGAATAAGTCACTGAAAGCAGAAAACAAGTACTGTGTATGTATTCAAGAGGGGAGTTTGGTAATATCATTTCAATCTTAATAGTAGTAATTTTAGTAATATTTAGCAAAGTGCAGCGGACAGGAAAGGTGAGACTCACTACAGAAAACAAAGTCTAGTAACTCCACAGACATTCACTATTCATTAATTTCAAAGTTCTTTTTGCACATTTAAAAAAAAAATATAATTCATACCTTTAATTAGACTGTACAAGCTGTTATACTGTTAATTACTGTGTGCATGAAAGTAAGAGAAACAAAGAGCTATTTTCCAAGACGTTAGGAATAAGAGATACCGATTTTTCTCTCTTTTTTGCAACATAGGAATCTTATCTTTCTGGAGCTCTGAAACTGCATAACTAATCTTTAATTCTAAGAAAGTGAAGGAAAACATAAAAGAGTATTGCTTGTAAATTAACAAAATTACAGGACAATTACTGTCTTGTCCTGTTCTTCCTATGAAATGAGAAACAGTTCCAGCAGTAGGAATATTTTTTCTTGGACCTCCTCCAAAATTAAGAAATCAGAAACATAGTGAAAGAACTGGTGGCTGGGTGATTACGCTGAAACTTAGAGTACTGGGTCACTGAAAACGCTGTATCTCAGATCACCTTCTTGTCATCCTTTGTGAAAACATGGTTTTGCTGACTCAGATAGCTCCTGAGATTTTCTGGACATCTGCCTTTGCTAGTGAATGGTGTTACTTCTCATTCTTAAATCACAGTTTTCTGTGCTGACAGTTTGTTATAGACTGAGTAGCTATTTCAAGAACCAGTCTTTAATCCAAGAGAATCTTGGGATTTTGCACAGGATAACAAAAACTATTTTACGCAATTCTTTCAACATTGAAAGTTAACAAGAAAAAAACTGCTACCTGCTTGTAATCTGACATGTAATTAGGAGCTTTTTAAAAGTAAAAAAGAAATGTAAATGAAAGATCACACCTGCCATGTTATGCTAATCTTTAAGTAAGGTTTCAGGAGACTGCAGTTCCTTACAATACCGATAAAATTAAAATATCTTACTTAGGCTATTTCCCCAGCCATACTTAGTATTTTTCTTTTTTTTACTTTCTGAGGGGAAACAGAGGTCTGCCTATTTGTAAACAGCTGTCTAGTGTAGGACTAAGATGTCATGAGAAGATAAATTGGAATTATAATATTTATAAGCCTACATTTCAAGTTTCATTATTACTGCCATTGACCTATCTGAATTTGTTTATTAAAAGGATCAGAATGAAATGTACAGAGATTTTGTGGAAAAATGACATTTTCTAGTAAATACTTCTCTTGGCATATGCATCTGGCTATTATATATCTATCATTGATTTATGTAGAGTTGTTAATTATTATAATACCTATGAAGAAGTGAGGAGTGAAAAAAATGTAAAAACTGAAAAAAATGAGAGCAATTTTTCCATTGCTTTAGTCTGTACTTGAAGCTACTGTATATTCTCTTATAACAGACCATTTGACAGAATATATTCCCTTTTTGGTGAAGGTATTAATTTCTTTATTGTGCTTATAAATTAAGATGTATTAAACGAGATGCATTCTCTTTTACTCATCCAGAATTTACCTTATAGAAGACAATTGCTGTTGGTTCAGATGTCCTTCTCTGCTGTGCTGACTGGAGCGTCTTAACAGTCTAAACCACTGAAAAACACGCTAATAAACTGAAGAAAAGGAATAAGAGAGGAATTAACTAAAACTGAGTGACAGGTCCCCTCTTTGGGGTTTTGCTTGTTTGTGTGTCTTGCTTGCTTCATTATCCGAGAATGTCAAATACAGCTCAATGCACAAGTTGCTGTACAAGTTAGTTAAAAGAAATAGCTTGGTATCTTAAGTTTACCATCCCCTTAAAAAAAAATTGCAAATAAAAATACACCGAAAAGAATTGAAAGTGAATCTTACTGAAGTTTGCTCATCACTTTCCTTTTGTGGTGCGTTCACAGTTACTTAATTTTGCAGTTAATTTTGGCAAATTAGTGTGTGTCAGTTTATGTGGGTCTATGTGTGTATATGTATAAGATTATGTATATAGAAAGACTACTCCATGTCAAAACAATGTAGAATAGTTGAAATAGCCTGTAATTATGAGAGTGAGGTGGTTTTTTTGGGATACAAGAAATGAAAAAGTCAGAATTGGAAGAAATAAATTAAATAAAAGTGTACTATTACTAGCAGCTAACAGAGAATTGATTTGAAAGAAAAACAGATCATAAGGAATAGAGAGAGGCCTGGAGCAATAAAACCAGACAATCTATAAACTGAAAATGGAATAAATTTTGATAATATACAATGGCATAAGAACAGTAAGTGAACAATCTTATTGATTTATTTTATTCCTAATGTTGGTTTTAAATTATAATTGTGTGGAGTAACATGTAATAACGGGTATGTGGGACACAAAAAAAACCAAACACAAATGAGGTAGATCTGAAATAAGCTGTGTAATTAGAGATAAGGAATATATATGCCATGGACCTTGTTCATTGCTCAGAAGTAATCTTAATCAGTTAATTTTGATTCAATTAGTTCAAGGTATGAAGAGTATTCAAAAATTCTGTATCATTTAGATATAGATATGTTTTTAATACATTTGATGGATTAATACTTTTTTTCAGCTTGACTTTTTTCCTCTTCCTTTTATTTAAGTCGTTTTTTTCTTCTCAAAGTCAAGTATTGACAAGTGCAAGTCCAACAATTATAAGTGAAATATTATTATTTCATCTATTGTTGAAAATAGATGGAAAAAGAGATAACTTAAGCCCAAAGACTGCAACTTTTAAAAAATAAAGAGAAGGAAAGAAAGAAAATATACTCTATTTTTCTCTTTAAATTGCTGGAATGTTCTTGCCATCTCTATCTTTTTCAGACCCAGTAGAGAAGAGGAAGGACTTCTAGCTCCAGAGAAACACCTTAATTACTTGACTTTTATTGGAAGATTAGGTAGCTCGAAGATAGAAATTTATTGGGTTGTAATCTTGCAAATACTTTTTACCACTACTGTAATTAATAGCAACATTGCTAAAGTGCACGAAGTGTTGCAAATGTAAAATAAAACATAGTGGGTTCTGCCCTGGAATACCAGAATATATTCTCTATTTGCTTTCCTTTATCAATATTTCTCTTCAGTTCATAAGTTAAACTCAACTCTAATGCATTTAAACCTTATTAATTTGTTATTTACTGGTTCACTGCTTCTAATTCAAAACTTGTGTTTTGCTATCTGAGCACCTACCTCACTGTAGAAAATCAGTTCAGAAACATTCTGTTACAGCTGCTCTTGAGGTCTTAAATAATAACTGGGAAACAATTTTAAGAGATAATTGAAATGACATATTGCTCAAATCATGCCAACATTATAAACATCTAGTTAGCATATCTGCCCTGTTGCTAAGCTTCAAAAGAACTGTTTCTTCTTTCAAGGAGACTTCAATGATTTTTTCATAATGTAACAATAAAAAATAATACTCATAAAAAGTAAGAATCTAGAAAAATAACTGCTCTATGGCTGCAGATAGCAGAAACAATATAGAGATGGGATTTTTTTAAGCATCATTTCCGCTTACACTTAATATAGTTGAGCCTGTTACTCAGCAAAAAAAGAAGAGTTTTGATCGTTCAGACTTTTCAGTCTTTTCATGTGACAATGGAATGAGATTGAAAGAATAGCATGGTGCGGTGTTGGTTCAAAGTCCAAGAGGAAACATGGTTCTGTTTCATGCTTTCCTGGTTGTACAGGTTAACATTTTAAACAGTGCTTCAGAGAGTTTTTTAAAATGTTACCAACTCCATTGGTACGATGACTCCTTAGACATACTGAGAAACTTAAATGGTTTGTGGTTCCTTGACGTACTTTCAGTTTTCCCCAGCTGATTATAGATACTGTTTTCAGTTATTTCATTTACAAATTATTTTCAAATTTACTTCTGCATTATTTGAATTGCTAGAAATAATTTCATGAAATATATTTTTTAAGTAGAAGTTAGTTCTGTTAAATTAATGGCTATAGGTCTTCCTAAGTATCACAAACTTGCTGATACTTAAAGTGCATGGTAGATAGTAAATGATACGCACATATCTTTCGAAGTCACCATACAAAAACCTCAAACTTTGTTTTCAAACATCATGTCAAATTGCAGGTCAAACTGTTCATTTCATTCCGTGTTCACGCTGACAAAGGGTACAGTAACTCATTTCAATAAGAGCTCTTCAATTTCCCTTCCGAAACCACATGCAGTGCTACATACTGGCTCTAATTCTGTACAGTTTCTCCTCCTAATTTTTAATTAGATTTTTGAGGAGTAGTGGGTATTTCCTCTCTTTTGAGTCTCACAAATTGGTAACCTTGATAGCACTCCACTGAACACACCATTACACTTAATACAATGTCTGTTGCCAAAGTAAAGAAAGCATTCTTGTAGAGTGTGGGTCCAACCTCTGTGCTCAACCAGGGTGACCCTAGAGCATATTGCACAGGATTGTGTCCAGACATTTCTTGAATATCTCCAGTGAAGGAGACTCCACAACCTCTCTGGGCAATCTGTTCCAGTGCATGGTCACCCACAGAATAAAGAAATTCTTCCTCAGTGCTTTGCTGCTGCAAAATTGGTGAGGTATGCTATGAAAACAGCAGCTAGTAGCAATCAGACAGATTTTTGCAGAATGTGGGACAGATCGAAAGATGAAGGAAATGTAACTTTTGCAACACTGAGCAGGAGATACTCTCCAGGACAGTAAGAACAAGAAAGCTTGGCATGAAATCCCTGTGCATGTCTGCAACAGAAAAGTCAAGAGATCAAAATGAAAACTCTGCTGAGTTATGAACACAAGCAACAGTCTTGCCATAATTCAGCCAGACTTAATTGTCGGGATGTTCCTGGTTGTGATTTTGGACAACTGCTCTTTCATTGTTAGATGGCAGCATGGACCAAGGACAGTGCCAGTTTATATATATATATATATACACATATATGTTTTCAGGGGTTTAGGGTGAGGGAAGATAAGAGTTCAGCAGCCTTGGCATTAACTGTGCTCTGTAATTTGCCTCAGGGTCATTAAGTGGTCCCTGGTTCATTTTAGTTACTAATAGCTTAAGACAGGCAACTACTGGAGAAGGTTCTGCAGAGGGCTATAAAGATGGTTAGGGAATGGAAGCATCTCTCTTGTGGTGGAGGAAGGAAGCTGGGCCTGTTCAGCCTAGAAAAGAGACAACTAAGAGGGGATCTTATCAATGTCTACAAATATTTTGAGGGTGTGTCAAGAGGACCGGGACAGGCTATTTTCAAGTGGTGCCCAGTGACAGGAAAAAGGGCAATGGGCACAAACTGAAACAGAGGAAGCTCCCTGAAAATAAGGGGAAAAACTGCACTGTGAGGGTGACAGAGCACTGGAACTGGCTGCCCGGAGAGGTTGTGGAGTCTCCTTCTCTGGAAATATTCAAAACTCTGCTAGATGCAATCCTGTACAACTTGTTCTAGGTGAACCTGTCATAGTAGGGGGGTTGGCCTAGATAAACTCAAGAGCTCCCTTCCAACCCTCAGCATTCTATGATAAAAAAGGAATGAAAGCTCTGGGAAAAAGAGCTGTTAGAGCTTCTGTGAGATTGGGATGAGAACTTCTGTGAGATTTCCTGGATCAGAGAGGAACTGGAGAAGTTGTAAACTTAAATCTTGGAACAAAATTGACACAAAATCCCCTGGAGAAAAAGATGGGGAGCTGAGAAAGGAAGTAACATTTATTTATAAATATAGGATTAATTAGATTCCCAAGAATAAAATGTTTCTTTTAATCTTCTGTACTGTGAATGCTGAAAGTCATAAAGGACAGCCAGAACCTTTTGCATGCAAAGAAGTTTGTCTTAAGTGATTTAATTTCAACAAGTCAAGGTTGGTTCCAAAGTCTAAAAAAATGAAACTTCACATATACTCAAGAAGTTCTTAAATTATCCTTTAAACAAACAAGACTTTTACATAAGGTTTCGTACTGGCCAATAATTTCACTTTTCTAACTGTAAGATTAGATTTATTATTCATGATATAATATTTATTTTACTTCCGAGGAACCATCATGTTTTGAGAAATAATTTGGTTGGGTGAAAAATTTCATAATTTAGTTTGGTGACATCTTGTGGAGAGGATAATATTAAGTCTTATAGGAAAAGGAGCGTTCACATTATTCAGATTAAATAATGACTTTTCCTGAAGAGAACAATACTGTAGCTGCTCTAATGAAAGGTGTCCCTGCCCATGGCAGGGGGGTTGGAACTGTGTGATCTTTGAAGTCCCTTCCAACTCAAATCATTCTCAGATTCTATGATTCTATAATGTTGTTAAACTAAGGAATGAGCAAGGCTAACAAGACTAGATAACAATTTTCTGCAGTATATCAACTCATTAGTGTCCCTGTCAGACTCTAGGGATTTGCAGTGGATGTCCTTCTTTCTTTACATCTCTTCCAAAAAATCAATATAGACTAATATTATTTTGAACAATTCAAGATCTGTTTTATCTGAGCAGGAAACAGATGCTCATCTAGAGAGTACTGCTTGCAGCAAAAAAAATTGAGATTGTATATGCTTGATTTTTCCTACTTGGTAACTTTTCTTGTCTTTGGCTGCAAAACCCCATTGTATCATACTGCACTTTCCATTAGAAGTTCTCTTAAGAAAATTCACATCCATTTCTATTCCATATAAAGCATATGTTGTGGTGTTTTGTAGTCCTCTGCAGGGTGATTCTTCTTTGTTTTCATTACAGATTTCTCCAGTGCAATAGATGGTACAACACCCATCTGGTTTTGCACTGTTTGCTACATGTGCAATGACTATCATCTTTTTTTTTTTTAATAAGTTTGTGAACCAGAAGAGAAAACCACCTGCTTATCTTGCCTTTGAGTTGTGACTAAGGCAAAATAAAAGTTCTATTTTTTTTGGACTAACTAAGGAAAACTCCATTGGTAGCATATCCTGGAGTGCTAAGTGGGGCGGGTACACAACGAGGTACACACAATAGAAGTAAGGAGCCTGCAATGTAGATAAAGATAGGAAGACTCCTTTGTAATGACAACTAGGGAACAAAGCTTGAAAATAGGAAGGCTTCCAAAAGGAGACCATATTGTGTTACAATCAAGAAATTAATTGATAATTGATGAACCCCTACTTGTGAAACAAAAGGTTTGTTTTCAAATTTCTTTGACTCAACTGATTTGAGTGTTTCCTTTTTCAGAAAAATCATATTTCATTTTGTATTGTGATAGAAAAGTGGAAAGACACTCTAAAGTTTTAATCAATATTGTTTCAAGTAATTTTTCACCAGCCTTATTCTAGTCCTATACAACCACTATGTTCCATCAGAATGAAGAGATTAAAGAAAGGGATCCAGCTAACTGTGAGATTTGCTTTTTTTTTTGTCCCTATCTCTAGGTAGAACACCATTTGGCCCATTGTAAGAGCCTAATAATAAAAGAAAAGCTCCAAAAGGTGCTTCATCATTATGACTGCTCAAAACCTGAAAGGCTCCAAAAATGCCTCGTCATTTTGTCTGCTTATCACAATACGGGCGGTTTGGACCATGGGTAGCCCGCCTTGAGGCACATAAAAAGGAAGGCGAAACTGGTACGAGTCGGAGGGGAAAGCGAGGGGCAGAGTCCCTGACCTTTGCCTTTCCCCCCCACCACCACCATCGCCTGCTGCGAGACACTCTGAGGCCTCCTGGAGCCAACGCTGCCCGCCTGAGGAGAACCCCCCGAACCTGCACCCCTGGACCGGAGTCACGAGTGAGTTGTGGAGCCCCTGTCCTGCTCCTGCATCCCGTGCTGAGAGCACCGCGAGTGGGCCAAGGTTCGGCTGCAGTGGCCAGGCTACGGCGCCTACAACTCAGAGGATGGGCCGCTGCATTCCAGGCTCACTGCTCCAGAGATCGGAGAAGGCAGATAAGACGCTCCAAACCACAGGAAAAAAAAAAGGCCAAAAACTGTTTCACTCCCCCGCCTCGTCTTGACTAGGTAACACAGTGTGTGGTGGTGACTGTCCTATGCTTTCCTTTTTAAGTAAAATTGGCTTTTTCTAATTTTTCTCTACTTTTCTCTTTCCTTCTCTTTGCCTTTTTTACTATTAAATAAAATATATCAATTTTTTTGTCACTAATATCTAACCTCATTTGGTTTTAATCTCGTTTTTGGAAATATTTAGAACCTTCTAAATTCTGTCTGGTTTATGCACAGAGACTTAGCTTTCCTTGCTTTTCTGGGTTTAAATCGGATCGCAACACCCATCAAGGGTTCTTTGATCAGTGTCTACCTGTTATTCCTCATTTTTACATTTATCACTTGCTAACAACTTCCCTTCCACCATTTTATCCAAGTGTTGACTCCCACAACAATTTGTTTTCTCTCCACATTCCTGTAGAGATGGTTTACACTAATTTATAAGGGGAAACCTACAGGAAGAGTAGACAGAAGAAAATAGGTCAACTGATCCGTTTCCTGCCCTACAGGGAAGAACTGCTGGCCTCAGCAGTAGTAAATAAAGTTGTTAATTCTGTTAAAGCCTTTTCCTTGTCCATTGAAGGAAAAAACAGAGACCACCATGGCAGTGACTGACACCTCCATGACTCCACAACCGACCATCATTGCTGTGCCTACATCTTGGACCATTCTGACTACTCTTTCTGAAGGTTTTACAGAGCAGGTGGTGGAATGGGCAGCACTTCTTATATGAATCATAACCATCAGCTACAGATGTGGCCCATAAAGATACTTAGGGGAAAAAAGTAAGGATGAATACTTTCTACTTATTTTCCTGTCTTCCAGTGTTTTACCATTGTGTGACTCAAAAAGACCAAAAAAGGAATGAGTTGGGATTCGGTCTGACACTCCTTGGATAGCTGGTATGGCATGCATTGCTGTTTCTAAAATTATTTCACCTAGACCTTTTTTTTTTTTTT
>VZTH01008184.1:0-21212 GCA_013397815.1 Aleadryas rufinucha | reverse complement strand
TGGGATTGATTTGTTTTTTTAAAATTATTTCCCCCAGACCTTTTTTTTTTTTTTTAAAGTAAGTTTTTTGTGAAAACAGGACTTGGTGGTTGATTCTGTTTCCTTTTTGTTCTTACGAGGCAGCATGTTTTAACCATAAAGAATAAATGGGTTTGAGAAAATCTTGATTCTCCTTTTACTAGTAAGCATCTTGTAACTTTAAGGTCACTTCACTCTGTTACCTTTTTTAATAAATAGGAAAATATTATTATTTTCTTTAAAAAAATGGTTAAATATTGAATAGAGGCTTGAATTTAAGATGAAATTTATATTTTTAGAAACTCTCTAAGTTTAAAGCACTAAAACAATGTTATTAGCCTTTTACTACTGTATTTGACTTATAAAAAGTTGAAACATTGAAATGATTATGCAGTAATTCAAGACATCTAGTGGAAGGATAAACAGTTTAGATTTAGCTAAATTAAAAGCATTCTTATTGTTAGTATGACTTACTATCCCACCATTATAAACCAAATCCAGATGATTCTTATCTCTTTTCTACCACAAACATTTTTTTTTTTCTTTATGAATACATAGCAGAATTGTCTGGGAATATTTGAATTATCATAAATATAAAGCTATTTTTATAGAACACATTGTTTAATCTGAATGTATATTTGGATAGAAGACAAGAATCTTTAAATTAACTGTGAGTTTTTTTAGAGATAATGCTGATACTTTCCTTCTCTACTTCCAATAACAAACTTTAACCAAGACAATTTCACACAATGTGAAATAAGATGGAGAGAAAGCCACAGATTATACTTCCATAGGAAATATAATTTCTGTCTTGAATCAGCATCAATAGAAATCTCAGATTTTCACATTATGGACTGCAGAGTAGCTGGTATAAAACCTTGGACTTCAGTTTGGAAACACTTAAGTAATGCATAATTTCATGAATTTGGACCAAAACACAATGAAGTTACAAATAAGAACTACACTTTGAGGCTCACTGAAGTCAATGGAAAACAAATCCAAAATTCAGTTGACTTTGGATCAGGCCACACATGAAAATATGAATGAAATGAATATGTAGGTTTGTATCTATATTTGAATTTGGTGTTTCTTTAGGCCTTTTATGTGTATTACGTGGGTTTTTTATCTTCAGTCTTGTCAAGAATTATCTCATAAAATTTCATTAAAACTTCTCACAGATCATTTAAGCAAGTATTTCCTTTTAATATATAATATTAAAAAGACTCATAAATCACAATGAAAAAAAATCTTTTCTCATTGATGGGAGGGTTTTTTCATGTTTTTTTAATTATATTTAACATACTGTTTCCTAGTATACCGCTTTGTTTCTTTCAGATTACAGGGTGGATCCACCAGTGTGTTTGTTTGTTGGGATTTTTGCCAGCAAATACAATGGGAAATATTATCTGAAATCAAAATCTGAATTTAAATTTGCAATTCTGTCATGGATTCTTAGTGATGCCAGGCTACGTAATGCCTCCACTACACACCTGATAGACTGTCCTACACAGTTGCAGTCTTATTAACTGTAGTAAACTTACTGATAAAGAATATAGATTAAATTAGAAGAAAGGCAGTTCTGCAGGTCTCACATCTTAAAGATTATGGCCAGCTCAGGGGTAATAAAAATAAGATAAAGATTACATTTCTCTCTCTCAGTAAAACTATAAAGACAATCTTTTACCTGCCTTGGTTTTCCATGCACTGCGAGGAATTTGGGAAATGAGCCAAGAGGATGTAGGTGACATAATTCTAAGTTTTGCAATGATGAACCTTTAGGAACCTGGGTTCCAGACCCCTGGGCCATGCACCTGCTCTTCTTGCACATGTAGATCTCAAACAAATTGTGTTCACAGTGTGAGAATTTACTTGGTGTTAACTACACAGGAAGTCTGGGGAGAAAAATGAAAGAAGAGCATAATCTGCACCTTTAGCAGATACTTAGAAACACCACTTGTGTTTTTTACATTCGTCCTGAAGACATTCTCTGATGTCCTTCTGTCATAAAGAAAGACAAAAATGTATTTTCATCTGGGTGATTCCGCATCCTTATTAAACAGTAATTAGGAGATAAAGGACTTGCTTGCATTCATTTTCCTCTCAGCAGATACACCTGCCCAGAATAAAACAAAAATTAAAGAGCTATAGGCAATCATAGCAGTTTCTGTTCTTATTTTCCAGTTGTGCATTTCTCCTTTATTTTTTTGTTCATCAAAATTGTAAGGCTTAACTAGATTAACAACTGATACTGTGATTCTATAGGCAAAATGTTTTTGCATTTGTTAGGAACTGTAGTTTGCATGCACTGAATAATATTTCTGTAAATTAACATTCAATATGTATTGGCTAAAGTATACAAATAATTCTTAGAAAGAAAAAGAAAACTCATCACATTCTACCCTTTCCTTCCTAAGTATGAAATATGAATTTTAGCTATTAACAGACTTAATATCTATTTATGTAACCCTGTAGCTGAGCAAATACTGTACTGCCATTGCTACTATATAACCAAAGGCTTTGTCCAAAATCTCTAAGGCCTCAGAACAGAGTTTTTCTGATTTTGCAGAACCCCTGCACTTACACTTGTCCTGACTTCTCTGAGGCTTTATTAATCTGACTTAGCTATAACAGCAGTTCTCAAATATCCAAGTGATTATTACTTAATTTGTTTCGTATTTAGCTTACTTCTGTACAACATTATGACATTGCACCTATTCTTCTAGTAATTTTGACAGATGTTTGTAACTAGAAAATGCCAAACTCAAATGAGTACATATAGAATAAATTGTGAACCTAGAAAAAACTCAGTATAGACAATTGACAGCATTATAAGAAAAGCCTTGAAAGTGTGTAGATGTGAAGATGACAAAGGCTACGTCTGTGAACAACTCACTGATGATCAATTATTAGTAATTAAAGGGATAAAACATGAGGAGAAAAGCAAACTGCTTTTAGGAATTATAAATATGGATATTATATGAAAATGAAGACCAATGAAGAGTGAAAGAAGTTAAAAAAAGTTCAGAAAATATATAAAATTAAACCTTAGAATGAGGAGGAATGAACACCTCTGTTAAATTTATAGTTTCCCCAATGGTGGAGGCATAGGAGCTGGGATGCTGATGACCCTTTCAAACTCATACTCCCCACTTCCTTTTTAGTGAATATTGATTTGACCCTAAGAGCCAAAAGGACATGAAAAGATGAGCTTGCATTGAAGAAAAGGTGAGGATGTTAAGAGATATTATGTGTGTATTAGTCTGCAGTACCTTTGTAACAACTTAAAACTCGGTTATAAGTGAAGTTTTTTTCTAGATAATTTAGGCTCTGAGGATTAGTACTATTAAGACTGGACTAATACCTGTCCAGCTATACCAATGTAACCAGTTGCTTAAATTGTTTCTTATAAGACCATGTCTGCATGGGGTTGCTCTTGAGGAACAGCTTTAAGGTTATCCCACACAAATTTCCTATTTTATCATATATAATTAAATTATTATTTATGATTTTTTCCTATTTAAACACTGCATCCAGAAAGACATCTAACATGCAGTTCACTTCAAAATCAATTTGGCAAATTGAAAAATCAATGCAAAAAATACAAACCAGAGTCCACCTCTTTCCTAGTTGAAATAATTGAAGTCATTACAGTGTTTTTAGTGACTGAGTCTGGGAACTGAAGGATTTTCCCACTTTATCCAAAACATTTCATCCAATGTTAACTCTAGAAAAGTTAACTCTATCAGTCTATATAAGCTTCTGTTCTTAACTGTGTATTTGTAAAGAAATAACCTATCAAAAAGCGACTTGGTAAGAAGATTTAGTCTAGCTAAGTATGTTTTCACATTTACCTGCCTTGCAGTCTTCTGCCAACTGTATCCAGTTAGTAAATACTGAATACATCAGCTATATGAGAACCTATGATGCGCTTAATTTTTTTTTCTTGAATCTGACTCTAGTTTTATCTGCCTAATGTAAAAGCAGAGCTCCATTTGTCAAAAACAGATGTGAAAGTAATTTTAGAGTGACAGCAAAACCAGGGGAATTAATGAGTATATCATTATAGAGAACATATGTGAAGCAGTCAAGAAGCCATTTGACATTCGTAATTTTGTGACTTGCACCACACTAATTCTTCATGAAATTTCTACAATAATTTTTTGTGTGTAGTACTTTTTGTGGTAGTTGCTTTTTTTTTTAATCATTATATTAAAACTTTGCATTTTCTAGGTGGAAGATCTACAGTCATTTGTGAGGCTGATATTTAATTATGATAACTCCAGGGACATTTGACAGAGTTGTTAATAAAACAGTTGCACCCAGAATATTTCACTGGGGATTATTGGTGAAGCATGGAACTCACCCTGACCTTTCTTACCAAATATAAGCCTATTTTGATAGTTCTTATGCCTTCTTTAGAAGGCAGAACTCATTATAATAGTGTGACAAAATAAAATAATCAAAAAAATACAAATTATATCAGTCTCTCACCCTGAATGAAGCCCAATTTTTCACAGGTAAGGAATTTATTTCATTTGTTCTTTTATTGACCTTTTCCCACTGATCTAAATTTTCAATTTAGGAAGAAAATGAAATAAGAAATGTTAGAAATTACAAGAATATAGTTTTCCATCTGCTGGAATAGGATTTTATTTTCTCCTGTGCAAATGAATGTATGCTGGATGAATGCTTCCCTGTAAACCGGTAGATCCAATTCATTAAAAGCACTTGAAATGTGGTGAAATTTGTGATGAGGCCAGAACTAGAAGAGAATATAAGATGGAAAGACATATGGTGGGAGGCTGAAGTTCCCTGGTAATTCTCAATCTATCTAAGTCCTCCTGAAGCCTTTTAAGCCTGCTCATATCAGTAAAACATTCCAATTCTAAATTAACAACAAAATTAATCTAGCAGATGCCATTGGGCATATTTTTCACACCTAGGAATTTCTCATAGGGAAAACAGAGGAATAATGAAGAAAATTTGATAATACTGCATTGTGTTCTACCAGGAAGGGTGAGGAAAGGAGTGTTTCTAGTCCTATACAAATGATACAAACTTTACACTGGATTTCCAGAGAGAAAATAGTTGTCCCAATGATTCCCTGGTGACTGAGACCCAATGACTTGCGAAAAGAGGATCATAACTGAAGTAATGCTCTTAGCACTAGTACAGGGCTAATACCTCATGAACGTTAGATTTATATTTTCTTTGAAGAGGAACAGAAAAGGAAATAAACCCAAATCATTTCTTATGTCAGACAAGATATATTTTATAAAATAAATCATATGTTATCTTGAAAGATTACAGTTAAACTTGATCATCATAAGCATGGTTCTGTCACTGCCATAACACTAAATAGCAAGTTTATAATACTAATGTGTTATTGGAAACTTTTTTTTCCTTTACTCAGAATGCTGAAGTATAAAATTACCTTATTCATAACTCTGAGATCCATGACTTAAAGTGACTGTAGTAGAAGTCTTCTAGAAGACAGAAAATTATGTATTATGTTGTCAAATAGATTTAAATAACTTAATGTAAGGAGGAGCAAAATAAGGGAATAAAGGGGAATGGAATCTAGAAAATCCTGAGCTAGTTTGGTTTCGCCTTTATATAAATTTCTCCTTCAGATTCTTTAGCCATACCACCTTTAAAAAAAAAAATGGACTCATGATAGAGATTAAAAAATGGTATTTTTTTATTTCCCCCATAACAGTCAAATATTAATATAAAAATATTCCACTAACCATTGGAAAAAAACCTTCATGTTTTTTAAGGATGTATCAGAAGGGTAGAAACACTGCACTAGTGACTACTAATAAAATTTGTCAGTGTTCCTGGATTCTTTTTCCAGTGGAAATGTAAAGGAAGTTTCATGATCATCTTCAGAGAAATATTTTCACAGAATGGAAAAGGCCCAAAGCAGGCATCTGTATAAAGACATAAAGACTACATGAGGGAGCAGGTAGAGCACCATGGCTATTTTATTTCCATAGTGTGCCAACAGAATCCTCACAAAGACAATCTACACTACTCATCTAGAGTGAGATTTTGAATGAATCTCCCAGTTGTTCCTGTTACTTCAGTTTGCATCACGTAATGGTACCCAAGTGCTCAAACTAAATTCCTTTCAGATGAAGCTGAAAAATGTGATGCATGACTATACCAAAATGCCATACATGCAGGTAGTTCATGACACTGGAGATGAACTAGTTTGAAGAATGAAAATCAATTAAATATGACTAGTGTGGACATCAGGGCCTCAGCACCAGCTGTTCCACTCTACAGATCCACTCCTACTGGCCCTCACTGTATGCCAGTGTAGACATCACCTTGTCACAAAAGAAATAATGCAATTTCAGCTTAGAATGAAGTCTCAGAGTAATTTTACAGGACATGTAGGTAGTTGCACCCTCCATACAACTTAACTCCCTAGGAAATGTTGCTTCTCTTTCCTCAATTTTAAGTCTAAACAACCTAATCAAATTTGGGGTTTGGTCAATCTTCTTTCTCTTTTCTGCCAGATAATTTTCCCATCTTGTTCCTAATGGCAAGATTATATTTCTCTTGTTTTCTTTTCTACAGCAAGTATCCACCACAGCATAAGAATACAAGTCAGCATTTCAGTCCAAAACTTGCTTTAGAGGCCTGAAATAACAAAGCAAACTCCCAAAAGGTAATATAAATTGGAACTATCTTCCCTTATTAAGGCTTCTGAGAAGTATTCACAAGGCAATCAACTCAGTTAAAGTTCCCGTTACAATATCTAGACTTCACTACATTGCACCAATTTTTCCTGTTGATGCCACAAATTTATCCAAAGCAAACCAATTCTTTTTTTTTCAGATCTTTAGAGGGAGACCTACAGTGTGAGCCAGAGCACATTAAAATATATATTTTAAAAATATATTTGCATTCCACTTAATCACGCTTTTTGTACTTCTCACCTTTATGTATCCCATTTGTCCTACATCGGTTTTATTTATCTAATTTTAACATAGACTTCAGTGTTAGGTAAGAAAAAAGAGTGTTCACAAAAAATTTTCCCCCACTGTGTTGATTCCAAACAGCTGTGTTTCAGTGTTGGTTGGTTTACATCAAGACAGACCCTTAAAGCTCATTCTTTGTTCTGAAGAAAACCCAACAGGGGGGAAATAAAAGGAGCATAATAATTGAATAGCATTTAGTTTGCAAAATTTAAAATGTTCTGTTTCCCAAAAGTTCATGTGAGGTGTAAATGCATGATTCACTGAAGATCAAAGAGACCAGTCATGTACAATTCTGGATGTTCAGAGCAAAAATATTTGTACTGAGTTTATTAAACTGTGGCCTAAAGCACCAAAAAGTTAGGGAGTGTCTCATTTTCTCATAAAGCACTTATTTCTTAGAAAAATGAACTAATTTAATACAGTTTTTATGCATTTCTGCAAAGTTTGTTATGGGGTAAGGATCATAATTTTATTGCTATGAACATTTTAGTGGCAGACATACACTTCTACCTATGAAATATAGGTTGAATTTGAGATATAAACTGTCACTTTCAAATAATAGGACAAAAATGCAATACTCGGAAAAGATCAAGAGTGAAAAGGAAAAATGTAATGAAGGACTCTCAAAATTTACCTTTTTTGTCTTCATCCTAAGTTTCTGGATACTAAACCTTACATAAATTTACAATAAAATCATTAATATTTGCAGTACTTTACATTGCAGTTTCTTACTGAAGGTTTCTAATGTACATCCTCTTCATCTGACTCGATCGGTTTGGTAAAGTGACAATAGCAGAAGGTGTGTGTTATAGAGGAAGAGTTCCAAATGCATTGCTGTAGATCTGATATAACTCACTGTTTTGTTTGACTAGTGTTTAGCAAATTGCTCTATACAAATACAGAGATACATGCTCCAAGTATATTTCTCTTTTTAATCTGACAGCTGAGCCCAATGGAAAATGTTCCCTGATCTGAATAGACTGGTCAGTCTTTCATTGGCAATCACTCAGAATGCTTGATTTTTCCTGGTACAACACTGGTTTCAGGAAACTCAGAAAGGGAAAAAAAGCAAACAGCTTTCCTTCAGTGAAGAAAACAAGCTGGATAGAAGCTACATTTATGTATGTGCATATGATAGCTAATTTCATTTTTTATCTGCCAATTATGAAATGTTTCATTTAATGTATCATATTTTCCCTTACCTACTAATATTAAGTCAGAAAACAAAAGAAAACAAAGCAAAAGAAAACAAAGCAAAATGAAACAAGACTGACAACTCCCAAAATATGACGGTGGAGAAAAGGTATTCATTTTCAAAGGGTATTTATATCTTTAAATAAGTAATTTAATTCATGTTGATACTGCTGTTCTTGTGCTGCCAAAATGGTATAAGAGGTACTGTATTGAAAAAAATATATCTGCCTTCATGGTAAAGTGGGATTTCCAAGGTAAAAATATATTTGAAAAACGAGTGCATCAATAATTTCGTGAGTGCTTCCGCACTGTAAAGTATCTCTTAAAACCATGCTTTCCCCTTTTCAAATTCTTCCTGGCACATGTTAAATCTCTTGCTGTGTGGTTGTTTTGGACCAAACGCTTTTGCTGCCAGGAATGGCTTGAAAGAAGTGGTTTTTCTCTTGAGTATTTGAAGAAATAAGAATAAGAAGCTTGAGTTTTGCCAAATAGGGACTTCAAAGTTTGGCCTGCAGATGGTTATGCATGCGTGCAATACTTGCACTTCATATGTTGCAACTTCATTTCACTTCCTCCTCCATCTTTTCAAGTGTTTTGTGAAATGTCTGCAACAAAAGAAGTGTGGTGTATGGGTGGGAGACATTTGAAAGAGAGTCCTTTTAAATAAGCTTTGAATGTCAAAGGAGATGTGCTTATGGTGTGACAGATGACAGTGCTTGTTCATGGAAGATTTAATTTTAAAGAATAGAGCTGGCCTGAAAACTTGAGACGGAAAATTTTTGGCTTCATTTTTCTTCTAGCATCAGGATTAACTGATTCAAGACTTTTGTGGCTATAAGAGTTTGGCTTTTCAATGAAACTCATGAATGTTAGAGTAAGAATGAAAAATAAATTAGATTTAATTTTGAAACATACAAAACACTTTGAGAGGGTTTAAGAGCTCTTATGGCCATAGTTTTTGCAAGCAATAAGAAAATTAATAGTTTCATTTAAAAAACATAAGCCACAATAAGGAAAAACTATATTTTTTAACATTCATGACATATAATTTTATATAATAGATTTATATCATAGAAGGGTTTGAGTAGGAAGGGACTTTAAAGATCAAAAATAATATGCAAGATTTCCACATAATAATCTATAATTGTCATATCCACCTGTATCTATTCACATATATAGACCCTGAAACATTTCTGAAATACATAGATGAGGTATAAAATTTTAGCAGTCTTACATAAGGGAATGAGCCATCTTAAATTAAGCTTCTGAACTAGATGTGGCTAGATTTCTAAGACAGATATCGTGATGACTACAATTTAAATTACAGTTATATCTACAGAAATATTTCCATCAGAAAATCGAACACAAAATTTCATTCCATTTTATTTTAGGGGATGAGATAATCAAATATAAGTGACATTCTGCTTCTGAAGCTATTTGTATGTTGAGTATTAAAATAATGTGGTTTTGTTTGATTTTTTACCCCTTGGGGCATTCTGAATGTCATACTGAGCTGTATGTTCACATGGATCATAACAGACTGTCATTTCTCTTAAGCCTGAGTATAAATTATTGCAAATAGTACATATGGGAATATACAAACAACTCAAAAAAAAAAAAAAAGGAAAAAAATTGAAATCTGTTTATACTGAGAAACACTGCTTTTAGGGGAAAAAACCCCCATGTGCCTGTAGCCCTGCCAGTATTATTTTGAAGGATGGAAATAAACATGTATGTTCTATTTCAAGGGACATTGCACAGTTTTAAGAAAGCATTACTTCTGGAAAATAGAAGGGAACTCAATTTCATCTTCAAATTCCCACCCTCCCCTATTTCAGAATTCTTGGTCAAAATCTTTGTTCCAAACTTTACAGTCCAATCTTAAGTTAAATATATTTTTATATCATGATCTGTTCTGTTCTTCAGTTTTGAAACACTGACTTTTCTTCATTTGACTTTCCTTAATTATGCATAGTAGTGTTTAATGAACTTAAAAAAAATTAAAATGCAATTTTAACTTTGCATATCCTAGGTTCACATGCTTTTATTCTAGTGAAAATTAAAATATCTGTAATTATTTCACCCCGCCGTGTCTTTCCCTCTTACATAATGATATTTCATACATTTTTTGCACCACAATTCTCAGACTTTATGAATGTTTTTTCTTATTAAGTCAAAGAAGCCACACTGATTTAATTTATGTATCATGCCTTCCTAAGTAGATAGATTTTATGAAATTTTATTAATACCATCAATAGATATAGCAGCAAAGAACAGCCACTTTTTTTTATTATTATTATTTCCAAGTGAATTTTTACCTTCGTTACACTTCTTATCAACCAGAACAGGAAAAGCTGTTAGCAAAATGATGTACCTGCGATGTGTTCTTGAGTTACAGGAGCATAGTTAATCAGGGCTTCCCATGTTGGTTTAGAATATATTTTAACTTTATTTTAAAGTGAGAAAAGTAAGTATTTTCTCTCATTTCATAAGAAAAAAGAAAAGACATAGTTCATAACTCAATATAGAAGACCATGTTTCAATTAATACTGGAGAAGCATCATACGGCTAAAATGAATTACAGAATTGGCTTATTAGTAAGCCATGGATATTCAAATATGTCTTATTCCATGATTTTGGTGAAATATTATGACAAATAAGTATGATCAGTCTGATGAATTTCAAATTGAGTTATTCAGATTATGTTGGTTATAAAGTATTGATATTCTCTGGGAAAGGGACATTCTTCTGCTGGAATCTAGCCTGAGCATAGGCTGCATACGGATGAGAACAGGAAGGAAATCTGGCTACCTAAACATAGGCTATATTATTAAGAGAATATTATTTACATATTTTAATTATGGAATGAACATAAATAGTTAAGAGAATGCATTAAGAGAGTATTTTACTATGCTAGAATGATATTTCATTGGAAGCAACATCAGTGAGTGATTTTTTATTGTGTGTATTTTTGCACGGATCATCTTCCATGACACTTTCTCAGTTTCGGTGGCTTCATCCTGGATAGTCTTGACAGGCTTGATAGCTGGATGTCTTGATAGTCTGCTTAGTCTTTCTCTGATGTTGCTTGGCTGCGTGGGAGTATTCCTTACGCTGCATCTTGTGTGATCCTCCTGTCTCATACAAGGAACAGATCAGAGAGGCAGATCTAGTAGCAAATGGCCAATATATGTGTTAAGTAGTGCCAGACCAGAAGCAGAATTTGGAGAAGGTTCAGGTGTCTGACAAATGATATTAGTGGGAATTAAGGCTTACTGGACAGGAATGAGCATGTAATAGGCTTTTGTAATTAGAACGGTATGGTGGATATATGAAACTATCTAATATGCTATCCAAACAGAACACATAGAACTACTGCTTCTGTGCCAGCGCTCAACATGGGTTCTCCCATTTTGCTAAAATAAAATTTCTAATTAAATCCTTATGTAGATGAGGTGTTTCACTTCCATGTACTTGTTAAATTATAAAATGGAGAAAAAGGTAGCAGAGGTGAACAGTAAAAATACAAAATTAAGTGCTAGAAAGCAGTAGAAAGTAATAGATATGGAAATGGAAAGTGTTGAGAGGAGTTCAGATGGAAAAAGGAAAACAAGAGCATTTTTAAGCTATTTATTTAAAGTCTAATACCACGACTGAAAGAATCCTTGCAAAGCTGAGAAGTGTGACTGGTGGAGGAAGATACCAAGCTGTTCAGTGAACAGGTACCTCACAGAACTATCTGCTCCTGAGGTCTGCCCAGAAAGAGCATTTAGTGCATTGGTAATCTGCAATAAGAAACAGGGCAACATACACCAGGAGGCCTTGCAAACAAAGGGGAACAGCCTGTTTTCTGTATTAGAGAATGAAGTGGAAAGAATTTGGAAATTGAACAGAATTTATATTGTGGTGACCTAAGTAGATTATGGGAATATACAAGAGTCATTATAAGATACCACAAACAACATTGGGAGGTTGTGCAAGACTTGTTATTGTTATCTTTAGTGGAGGAGTCAAAGACAGAAAAATACACCGACCAAGGAGGTTTGGGTTAGAGCAAGTATGGGGACTTAGAGGGGATAAAGGCATAAAAAGTGTTGATCAATTACAAACAGGTTGCTAATCCATGATAACTCATGGCCATTCTTTGCACCTGATCACTGCAGTCTCTCCTATTTTTTCATTAAAGTCCATCTCTAACTCTTTCTCAGGGCAAATAAATCTATTCCATACTCATGGATTTGTATAGGGATTTGACTGCCAGTCAGTGGAGTGTAGGTCAAAGATGTTTTCCACTAATGAACCTCCAACCTGAAAAGGCCATAGGTGTTGTCTGTGTCCTTGTGAGTGCTGAGTGTCTGTGCTGATCCATGTGTCTGTCTGGGAATATATGTGTACATGTAGTAGGTGCGTGTGTTTGCCTTCCTCCTGGCAATGCTTGCTCAGCCTCTCTGCTGGTTGTACCTATGGACAGGGAACTGTGACTGCCTTAACTCTTTCAGACAACTGAATTAGTCAGCTTCTACCTGAAATGAGGTTAAACAGTTGAAAATTGAGATTTGTAGGGGTGGGGGGGAAGAGAATTTGAAATAAAAAAAACTGTAAGAGGAAAGAGAGAGAACAGTCTATAAGCTACAAGGTTCGGTGGTGGGGAAGAGAAAAACAGGGGCAGCAGGAAACCTTGTAGTTTCTGTTGCAGCACCAAAACTTAGCATGATATAATATATGTAAAGATCAATGTTTTTCATTACACAGTACACCAGGAAATATAGACATTTCACCTATTTCCTTGAAATATAACGAAACAACCTTTTACACCTACTCAGCTTCCCAGCACAAATGTCAGTATGATGCAGAATGAATGTGCTATTTGTTTAAAGGGTATTAGATATGTTTAGACTAGTCAGTAGGGAGATAGAATTATAGAACTAATCACTACAAAATAATCCAAGTATCAATGCAGTGACAAATGCTGGCATCAGCAGTGGGAATAAGCTATAAGTTGGCAAGTGTGCAGAAACAAATTTATATACACATTATAAGCAATGGTGTGGATATTAAACAACAATCCTTGTAAAGTTAGCTTGAATCTTGTCTTTCTGAGAAAAAAATATATTTAATTAGAAAAACAAGACTGTATAAAACATAAATATAGTGTGTTTTGTGTTATGTGCTCAATGGAACCTACCAACACTATATTCTCTTGTGAACAAATAAAAAGTTAAAACAAGATCAAAACAATAAAAAAA
The DNA here is from genome assembly GCA_013397815.1 of Aleadryas rufinucha. NCBI lineage: Eukaryota > Metazoa > Chordata > Aves > Passeriformes > Aleadryas > Aleadryas rufinucha. The sequence continues at coordinate 7,762 of VZTH01008184.1, read as the reverse complement.
AAACAAACCCTGAACCAAACAGCAACAAAAAAAAATCAAACCAACATTCTGCTTCCTACTGAGTACACATAAAAATTCTCAATGAAACAAAATGATGTAAGCCTTGTAGTCCTGTTTTGGTTTTGCATAGTCAATTAGAATATCTTTACATGTGCTATAAATTTTTGTCCTATACTGCTATGAAACCCTGTCGCTTTTGAGCAAAGAACTGGAAACTCCTTATTATGGACAACAAATATTTTTGCTAGGGCAGCTCTTGCATCTTCTTACTCTGCATCCTCATTAGGAGTGCTTACCTAATCAAGTGAAGAAAGTCCTCCTCAACCTCAGGAGGCCTGCTGTTAACTTAAGCTTTCAATTTGCTTGCTTTACTGAATTTGTATCATCCGTAATGAGGGTGCTGACACACATTATCCAGCTCTGTTGCACAACTTCACTTCTTGACTATCATGTTGCACAGCAAATGGGTGCCACATTTTGATTAGTTAAAATGAGGGGTGATAAAAGAGTATCTTATTGCACTATTTCAAGCTATTTTCCCCTGTGTGAGTAGTAATGAAGAATATGCATGCTGTCTCTGAAATTCAAGCTCTAGAGAGCAGCATTTTACTCTAGAAATAGGTTTGTGTTACTTACCAGAGCAATCTAGGGCAGAATTTGAAGAGACTGTATGTATTTAGTCCTCTAGAACTGGTTTTTTTTCCGTACCTCACTTAGCTCTGAGCAAGGTTTTTGAGAAGGGAAATACTTCACTTACAGCAGGTCATAGTGTTATTTGCTGAACAAAATTGACACCTAGAAATATGTGCCTTCAATAAATTTATGATGAGTTTTTATGCATTATGCTGGCATTCAGAATCAAGTCTCTCTACACAGTCAGAAATGGCAAAATTTTCAGACTAAGACATGAACAACTTTATTCCAAATGACCTGACAAAAGGAAATAGATAAAACTCATATGAGATCATGAGACTGGATCATGAAATCCTTCTTACTCCCATAATGTTGTTGAACTTGTTTTAAGGCCCATGTAAAAACTTCAAAGAGCAGTTTCTTGACCTTAGATCATCTTGACGACTATATACACATTTTTACTGTTTCAGTTGGTATTACAGGAACTTTTCAGATCTTTTGAGTTCTAACTTCAAGGAAAAAAAAAAGACTAAATCATAGTTAAAAATGACACTGAAGCTGAGAGACAAGGGTCTTTGTTGGTTGAATATTTCAGGTGGCATAATGTCACTATGCATTAGTTTCATGGTAATGTGACCTACATGATCTGAACCATACTATAACCTCATTTTATTTATTTACTTATGAAAAAAAAAAGATTCAACTAAAAATGAATGCTGGGAAAATATTGGAAGCATTGACTTTTTTTTTTTTTTGAGCCACTTCTTTTTTTTTATTTAAACTTCGTGTGTATTAGTGGAAAGTCATAATTTTCCTTTTTACAAAGTGCAACTAGTTGTGACTGAGCTTTAGAATTTTTGGTAATCAGCTAAATAAAGAAAGTGTAAGGGAAAGATTTCAGGTTTTAAGATCCATATAATGACTTCAATTGTCTTTGAAGCGTCTTGAGATTTAAAATCCTTGCAATATCATGTTTATTTCTTATGATAATTCTAAATCCATAAGATTCATTTACAGGCTTCAGGAATAGTTAGATTGCCTTCTATGAGGTTGTTATTCCCAAAGCTTAATTATTTAAATTGAGTAGTAATAGCATGTAGCTTTTCAAAAACTGTCTACAACTTGCTACAACACTGTTTCTGTAGGTTTCTGTAGTCTGCCAGACTAGAGATGATAAAACTCAAATGGGAAGTATATAACAATATTTTTCATGCTAATACTCATATCCATCTGTCAGTATGGCATTGTGCCTGTTCAGAAGATATAAGACCACTATTTAGAGGACATCAACCCTATCCAGATAGCACAGACTGAAATACACTTCAGCAATCAGGTTCTCTGCCAAGAAATCTTCCTACTTGCAACTATTGCCAATCTGAAGATACATGCTTCGTAAGATGGGCAAATACCTGTAGATATTCTTCAGCCTACATTTTCAGCCTGTTTTTCTACTCTATGTGACAGTTTCTTCTCTCTTCTTCTTTTTTTTTTAAATCTGATTTAGTATTTTGATATTCTGTCAATGCAAAGGGCAAATGGCTTCTTCACTGATATGAATATAATATACTTGAGTAGTCCCTTAATGACTTTATTCTATAAATAAATAAATAAATAAATTTAGGAATATAAATTAATTTCTCTCAAAATCAGTTACTTTTATGCTCCTTTAAATTCCTCTTTTATCAGTTGCTGTGCATCTTTGGCATTTCTCATAGTACTAAAATCTTTTAAAATTTAATCGTTCTATAAGGTTATTTGTCTTGGAATATTTCAGCAAGTGTTTTGATTACATCATCAAGAGATTATGTCTTCTTTTAATGCAAGCTATGTATGCCTATGAAAACCACAGAAAAAATACCTTAAGAAAAAAAAAAAGACGTTTAATGCTATGGTGTCTCTTTGTAGCTGTATAAATTACAACAGCAGTACTTGTGCTAAAAGCTGCTATACCAGGTCAGCAGAAAAGGTGGTATTACTTGGGAGCTGGACTTCCCATTGGACCATTATACAAATTTACAATAAAAATTGTCAAAATCCAGAATTTAAAAGTGTCAAAATCCAGAATTTGAAAGTGTCATCCTGTTTCTCTGTGCCAAACAGTCTCAAATGATCTATCAGTCAGTGTAATGTAAGCATTGTATCAAACAGGGAGGAGTAAATAGATACATCATCTGATTATTTGGTGAGCATTTAGAGGCAACAGACCATAGGATGGGGCTGCCACTTAATGGAAAAGTTGCCATCTGCCTGTACACACAGTTGTTTCTGAGGTATTACAGAATTTGCAATAAAAGCTCTTTCAGTCTTAGGAATGTCATGTTTTTCACAGATCCAAAGATCTCTTGTCAGTTTTGTGCATACCAGCAATGTAAACTTAAATATCATGTCACACACCCTGAGTGGGGTTTCAGACAAAAAGTACGAGGACAGGTTTATAAAACATAGTCACCTACTTCTAAGAACTCCCAGAAAAAAAACCATGATAGCTCATACAACTGCTTGGTTTTGTCTTGTTTTCAGCAAACTTCTCTATTCAGCACTGAGTCTCCAATATATGTGAAAATACGAAATATTTTTAAATTGCATTTTTATCAGTGCAAAGATTTTTATCAATGCAAAATATCTATTTGGACATCATAAAGTAAAATATAATGATTAATGGGAAAAGAATCCCTGTTGGAGGTATGGGACCTGCTATGTCTTGGGTCTACATTTACCTCTTACAATGTCTCCTATAAATATATGTCTCGAACCAATTCTGTCATAAGTCCAAAAGCCACTCAGCTTTGAAGTGAAAGAACAGAACATTCGTTTGCACCAGATTTCATCAGGAATTCATTATTTTAGCACATGTGCATAGAGTAAACAAATGGTTTTACAAGCCAAAAGAGGAAGATGAAAAAATCCACAGCCATCAGGAAATTGGTTTTATATTAAAAGGCAAGACCTATTTAAAGCTAATGCATAATTAATACCAACAATTTGTTACTCCTTTAGAAGTTACAATATGACCTAAATTATAAGCACAATTTAATTGCCTTTAAATTCTGTATCTCTGAGGACTACAAAGATTAGGTGAATATGGTTTTCAGACGTAGCTATAAGGTGCTGATTTTGTATGTAGAAAATTGATGTTCTTTAGGAAAAAAATCTCTTCCCAGAAAAAATATTCTTTGTATTTCCTGAGACTTTTCAGTATGGTTAACAAGATGAAGAAAAATAATACTGATTCTGTACGCAAATGTTGTTATATTTCACATCATCTGAATAGATCATATGTAATTCTCATTGTTCCTGGAATTCCAGTGGCATCAAGAGTGTTAAGATTATGTTTTCAGTAGTTTGAGTCTTGTGTTTCTTCTACTTCTTTCACTTGAAGCAAAACTGTATTTATTCCGTCACAAAAGATGCACATACTTTTTGATGGTATTTTTTTTTTTTAATATTTTTCCTACTCATCCTGGATACTAAAGTTGTCATGGATACTTCCTGGATACTTCTTTTGTCATTCTTCCTGACAGTCTTTGTTAATTTGCTAGCAAAACTGTTCAATGATGCATTGTAGAATCTTCTGTAGTTATTTAGAACCATTTTTGCTGTGGTAGTTCATGAACAAGCAGGTATTTCAGAAGTTTCTAGCACTGTTAGAAAGAAAATAATCAAACCCAAACTTTTCCAGACCAAAAGCAAAAAAAAAATTATAAAGAAAAATAAATTAGGAAAAATAAAAGAAGACATGAAATAAGCCCCATAGTGTTCCTGTGATTTTCTTATGATGGTAATTAAAACAAGGGTGCAACATCATTTGTGCTAAGAAGAATGTGCCAGAGCTGCCAAATTCATTGTCCCAGTAGGAAGCATGCCTTCTAGGCAGTCATTAAAGAGTCAAGTGGGCTAGTATTTTTCTGAGACCAGGGATAGTCTGGCTTTGTGCTGTGGTTTTGAGTCACAGATGGTCTGCAGATTTCTGTCTGAATGCAACTGCCAGCAAAGTTTTAATTATATTTCATAAAGTAAAAATAGCTTTGATTAAGAAAATTTAAATAAACCTTTATGAATAGACATTTTAAAGGAATGAATAAAAAACAATGTGTGTTTTATTTGCATTTATTATATACTTATAAGGGTGGTATGTATGTGAATGTATCAAAGCTTGAATTGCAGCTTGGGTACTAGTCAACAGAGAAGAATATTCCGAGATTGCTTTTCTTCTTTACTGCTGGATTAGTTTTCTTATTAGCAAATCTAGTGTTTAGGTAATTTCAATGTTAGGTCTTGAGCAGTTGCCCAGATATGTGGCCAATAGCACCGTCTAAATGAGAAAACTCTTTTAGTTAGAAAATTGAAACTCTGGAGAGTTAGCTACCCCTCAACAAAAATGAAATTCCAGTTCAAATCTTATCTCTTATCCATTTCATTTTGTTCTACCATCAGCGAAAATCTGTAACCAAAGGAAGTGATGTTATCCAAATTAGCATATCAGCATTTGACTCTCAGAATCTGTTCCTTGCCTGAGGAGTCAGCAGTTTGGAAAGGACTCTTAGTTATTATACAACACAGTTAATGTTTCCTTGGGTAAAATGCAGTTCCAGATGGTCGATTTCTAAGCTTAGATACTCAAATATAACTGGCTAAATATGGGGGTTGTGGGGGTATATATATGTCTATATATACACACACACAGACACACAGATACACACACACACACACACACACACACATACACATATAAACATTCCTCAGGACATTTGAAACTCTTCAATTGTCATTTGCAAAGGCATCTAGCAACATTTAGAATACATAGGTGATAAGTGTGGTACTAGCAGATACTCATGACAACTGAGGGTTTTTGAAATGACATTAAAACCCTACATACATAGCAGCTGAACTGAGACCCTGCTCAGTATTTCGGTGGACTACAGAGAGTTTATTCAGATTAATCAGTTGGCTACATATTGTTGTCATTCTAGAATACCCTAGGGTATTTGTCCTGGTATCCAGCTGCCACCCCAAAAGCCCATGGCTCTCCCATACATCCTATTATATCTGCAAGGCCACAGTGTTATGTCAGACACCTCTGAGCATTTGATTTTTACACTTGATGACATCTTTACAAAATTGGAGAAGGCCATAGATGTCTGATTTGAGGTAAGTTAAACCACACTGACTTTACGACTAAAGTTAAAAGTTGGTGCTGTGAGGAATCACACTGGGGTATCACTGAGGGTCATCAAAGGTTCCTCTGAGGCTCAGGTTATCTTACATGTTATTTGTTATAGTGAAAAAACATGTTCTTTGTGTCCTGAATAACCTACAGCAGTCCACCTCATCACCTTTCACTGAGCACCTAATTCTGGATCGTTGACCCCCACATTAGGTATGAGTTGACTGTAATGGAAGCTTAGATATCTATTTAAAATAGGGAGGTATCTATTTAAAATAGGGAGGCCTTGGCCTTGCTTCAGTCTGTTATATACAAATTGCTATAAAGCAATTTGAGGTGTCCTACAGTATTCAAGATACCTGACTAAAGATGGTAGATAATGCACAGGATCTGAGGGACTCATGGTCTTTGGTAGAAGCAAACGGAGACCAGGTAGGATAGGACCATTGGACCATAAGATGATTCGAGGCACATGAGGAGTTCTTTAGCCCAGGCTGCTGCTCAAAGCAGACACAGCTCTGACCAGAATATTCAATACTTTGTCCAGAGAGGTCTTGAAAACCTCTAAGTATGAAGCCTGCACAGTTTGTGTGGGTAACCTGATCCACTGTGTGGTTGGCCTCATAGTTTAATTGGTTTTCCTGATACACAGTTTAGACCTCATGTATTTCTGTTTACATGTCTCTTGCCCTTCCATCACACACCTCAAAAGACATTGTGTGAGTATTTGGGGGCTGTTGAGAGGTCCCCTGTAGCCTTCTCTCCAGGTTAAACAAACTCACCTCTCTCAATCTTCCTCATATGAAACATGATCATATGCACGATCACCCTGAGCATGCAGCCCTTTGTTGGATTCACTCCAATGTGTCCACCAAACCTGCAATCAGCCCTCCAGGTGTAGCCTCACAAGGGTTGAGAGCCATCATCTCCCTCAACCTCCTGGCAAGAGTTTTCATAATGCAGCTGGGATGCTGCTGACCTTTGTGACAAGGATATATTGCTGATCCATGTTCAGCTTGTTGCCCATCAGCACACCCAGGTATTTCTCTGCAAACCTGCAACTGGTTCCCAGTACAAAGCCATATGAAAAAAAAAACTTCTAAACAAACTTTTGCATGAGGTCCTGCTAAATCATCACATATTTTTTTAAGAAAGTGTTTCTTACAGACGGCTGTTCATAGGATTGAATAATAATAAATATCAATTTGTGACAATGAAGGAAGAGTTTAAAATATGCTTGGAATAGCTGGACTGTTTAGCTGGTCATTATAAAAGGATATAGCCTCTTTCACCTATCTCAGAAATATTGTAGAAATTCACTGGTGGCATAAAATGCCTGCTGTCTTCCGCATAAAGGAAACAGATAAAAATTCCACTGTAATCATAATAGTAACACTGTAGAGAAGGGATGGCTACTGTAATGAAAATTATCTGCTCTTTTTGTGACCCAGTGTTTCTTGAATAGTGTTTTCTGTCAAGTAATGAAATCTAGATCTTAAGATTCAAAGTAATTTTGTTGGACTTGGTATTTTACTGCATGGAAAAGGTACAAATAAATTTACCTCAAAGCTCTGAGTAAGTCAGGGCACTGTTAGTAACATTTATAAGATGGCTGATGCTCAGCTGCACAAGGTAGAAAAAGAGTGTAAAATAAATCTAGAAAAGAGCAGCTGTTAGTTAATCTAAGACTTGTTAGTATTGCTGAACAGAGTGTTCACAGAATTTAGACTTCATTGCCACTTGAAAATTTGTGGATAAAATCATTATGGAGAATAATTGTTTGATAACCATTATTAACAATGAAAGCTATTATTTGTTTTCATTAAGAGAAGAGCCATTATATATTGCCATAAGAGCCATTTTAATAGGAATGTAATCTAGTTAATTTGCCACTCTGGATTATGGAATCAAATAGTTAAAAATCTAAATAGAAAATAAAACAAAGATACAAACACCCCCCTCCCC
>VZTH01008183.1:65720-135613 GCA_013397815.1 Aleadryas rufinucha | reverse complement strand
ATTCTGTGATTCTGTGATCTGCTGTCCAGATGTCTTGCAATTCTCGTTGCCCCTTCTGAGAGACTAAGGTCAGATGTGATAAAGACGTCCATGGCTTTGCCTGTAGTGCCAGGTGAGGAAACCCCATCTCATTTGTCACACATGAAATTCCCTGTCCAATTTCCACGCTCACAGTGTGCCTGCAGCGAGTGTCCTTTACTCAGTGGTGGTGAAGGGCTGTTACTCACACAGGGTGATGAAGTCATATGTGCCTGGGACCTTGAATGGGCCACTCACAAATTGTGTACAGGGAAAAAACTACTCCAGTTTTGCTAGCTTGTGGCTTAGCACACACCTCTGTCCCTACATCTTGTGTGCAAGGCTGTCTCAAGATAAACAATCTCAGGATATGCTTAGTCCTGGAGAAAAATCCCAGGGAGACATGCTATTAATGCTGCGTCTCTACCTTCCAGTTCTTTCACTATTGAAAACATTTCCAGTGAGAGACAAACTGGTGAGAAGATAAATTGTTGCACCTATGGGTGTCCCAGAAGGGTTTTTTTCCCTCTAAAAAACCCTCTCTGCTCTGTTTTGCATGTGTAATTACATACTTTTCAGAGCAGGGACTGGAACATGGCTTTTCCACTTCCACCCAGCAGAAGTCACCCTCTCCCCATTTTTTTTTCCTCTGGGGACAATTAATATTTAATTAAGTGTATCCAAGGGAAGAGCTCCAAAAGAAGAAATTAAGAGAAACCTGTTTCAGATCATCTGAACTGCTGACAAAGCTACTTTCCTGAGAGGTGGATAAGCCAAGTTCGTGTTCCAGTTCTGAGTCACACACAGGGAATTTGAATGGATGGAAGAAGAGCAGAGTAACCGTAGGAGATTGTATATTAACAGGTAAATTTCAGACGTTGTGTCAAAGTAGATTTTGATTAACTGAAGCCTTTCTCAGTAGTGATTAATGACAACTTTCAGGAAAAAGAAAAATAAAATTTAAAATATAGTGTTCGGGGGGGGGGAAGCCCTGTGTTTGAAAGAACTTTTTTTTCTTCCTTCAAGGTGTATGTGACATTGGCTACCTCAGGAACTGAAATTTTGGAAAATAAATCAACATATTGGAAGTGGGAGGTAGAAGAATGATTTTCTGCTCCAGAATCCCCTAGGGGATATTTGAGTTCAAATTGCTTCAGTCAAAAAGCAAGGTATCTGATGTTTAATTAAGTGTAAAACCCACATGACAAATAATCTTCCAAGTCTGATCTGGAAAGGCCAGTTTTCCCAATCAAAATAGACAACGTAGATGCACACAACTTTGAGAATGGTATTAGCTCAAGGCAATTCAAAATTGCTAATTTGATTCTTGTCAGGAAAATTACAAATGAGCAATTTTTTTAAAAAGTTGAACAAATGAGGTAATGGTCAAAGTTTAATTAGAAATTCTGTACCTCCTCAGGTTTTGATGACAATAATGAAAATGTTATACACTAGAAGAAAAAGAAAAAGAACAAAAAAGAGCTGAGAAACCTCAGAAAATTTGACATAAGTAGAACAGCTTTACTGAATGCACGTTTAATTTCAGTCCTAGCCAGAGATTCCATCACTCATCTTGGAGTGAATCAATGTTGTCAGCATCACAGAAGAAAAACTAAAGGGAGGGAGATGTTAGGAGTCATTCCCACAGCTCATGTTGAAAAACATAAACCCTTGCTGCATTAAGAATGCTATTCCATAGAAAAAATATCCAGCCCTTTCTTAAAAAGAAGAATTGGTTTTGAGTTTGTACATATGTCTTGGTTTTGCCTAGAACAGAGCTCATTTTCTTCTTAGTAGCTGACACAGTGCTGTGTTTTTTGGGTTTAGTATGAGAATAATGTTGATAACATCCTGATGTTTTGGGTGTTGCTAAGTGGTGGTTACCCTAAGACAAGGAATTTTCAGTGCCTCATGATTTGTTGGTGAGGAGCTGCACAAGAATCCAGGAGGGAGCATGGCCAGGACAGCTGAGCTGATCTGGCCAAATGTGTATCCCATCCCACAGAATGTCATGCTCAGTGTATAAACTGGGGGAGTTACCTGGAAGGTGGATGATCACTGCTAAGGGGTGGTCTAGGCATTGATCAGTGGATGGTGGGCACCCCTTGTTTCTATTGGGTTCTGTTATTCTCACCCTCTCCTTATCATTACTATTACTGTATTGTACTATTATCATTATTGTAATGAGCATAGTTGTTATTATTATTATAATATTTTGTTTCAATTATTAAATTGTTCTTATCTCAGCCCACAAGGTTTGTCTTTTCTTTCTGATTCTCCACCCCACTGGCATCAGGGGTGGGCGGCAGTGGGGGAGCAGCTGCGTGGTACTTAGTTTCTGACTGGGATTAAATCACAAAAACATATGACCAAACAACTAAAGTAACTTCAGCAATTTTTCTTTTGTTCTAGGATTTTACCCTTTAATAGTGATGGGAACACAATAGTCATAACAGTGATGACAACAGGTGCCCAGGAAGGAGGTGGAACAGGACAAGCTCATATGACTTTTTGCCTACTAGTCTTCCAGCATCAGAGCTTTTTGAGCTCAGGGAATTTCCTGGGCATACCAGGATTGTTCTATTTAATAACTGGAAATGATTCTCTCTTCAAAGTTGTGTCCAGGTTGTACTTACATCCACAGAAACGTCTCCCCTTTAGGAGTGCCACAGGCCTGCTACACACTGAGGAACAAATAACCTTCATTTGATAGTTGCAAACCTGGCTTTCACTCGCTTCCTTTAAGACCTGTAAAAAGTGTAATGGGCCTCTGCCCTATTGGAAGAAATTTTGTGGGGAAGGATGGCCACAAAGATAGGGAGGCCTAGCTTGTGTTTGTAATATTTGCTTTTTTAAATCAGGAATTAATTTCTACCACAATGATTCTTTTGCTGTGACTAGGGGTCATTTCAGAATACTATACAATTTTTTTGCCATTGGACTTGACCTGATTTCTTCCAAACCTCATTTGACAGAAGAAAAAGGGGCATGCTACATAATTCATTAGATACCAGAAGTACATTAAAAATGTATTTAACAAGAACTAATCCCACCAGGAAATCAAATAACAGCTTATTTCCTCAAAGCAGTCTTGATGGAACAGGCCGGTATTTAAACATTTGAGACTTTCTTCATATTAATTGGGGAAAAAATGATTAATCATGCTGCTTATGCTCAAAAAACCCCCAAATAAAACAAAATACAAAACAAAACCAAACAAACCCAAACCAACAAAATAAAACAAACACGAAAACAACAAATTAAAAAAACCCCAAAACCCTGTGACAAGTTCAGCTGAACAGTAGGAACTTAATGAACCCACATAAACAGTGCTGTGCTCAAACTCAGAATACATGTACCTTCAGGCAGAGATCTAAAGAAAAACTAGTTTGTTGAATTATTTAGTGAACATGGCAGATCCTGGATAAAGCCTTTCTTCATCTGCTCAACTCCAGATAAATTGCATGTATAGGTAACCTGTGCTTGGAGGTGAGCGCTTGTCCTCCCACAGAAAGAGGCCATACAGAGAAGTGGGTGTGTGGCAATTGCCCTGCTGCCCGTGGTTGGAGGGTGAGCTTGCTAAGGACAGAGGGCCTACTTTGAGTTCCCACAGTGGAACAACACTGCCTTGTGTCAGTGAAGATAGTTATAGCAATGTATGCTTTGAGCAAAACTGTCAAGAGATCTCCGGAACCCTTTTTAACATCAGCCAAACATAAACTATTGATCACTGTGCTGTTTAGATCTCTTCCCTTTAACTCTTTGGATTTAACAAGAAACACAGGTCTGTGTGAGACCTGGAATACAGTCACATGGAACTTTTCAGAGAAAACATTTCTTGTTTCTTCTTTTTCTTTTATTTTTAACTTTTATTTCTGTCAAGAAATGTCAGTATGGAAGAAATCAAAACATCCTGTAGAATCGTGTCAGTTTGTGGATCAGTTCAACAGAAGCAAGGCAATTTTCCCAGGGAAATTTTCTCTGTTTTCCTTCCTGTCTGGCATGCCCTCCTCCACCCTGTCTAAAAGGCAGATGCCAAGCCCAGAGTCTGGCAGCCATGGCCAAGAGCCTCAGGATTTCATATAATGCAATAGGGTGTCTTCTGTAGGTGAGAAGGGAAAGAGGTCAACAAGGGTAACCTCATCGCTTTCAGACAGGGTAGGAAATATACCTGGGATTTTTTCCCATGGTTTTTGAAAATGTCCAGGGGATTTTGACCTATTAATCTTGTTTGTTAATGTGTGACGCTTTTAGATGGGGGTAAGTGTGTGAGAAGGGGGTAAGCTGGGCCCTGAAGAAGGCGGGAGGAGAATGAGGAATGGATTCCTTATAGCCCAGGAATTTGAAATCCTTAATGAATAAATGATTTCTTTCCTGTCCCAAAAACTTGTCCTGCAGAGCACAGTGCTCTGCAGGAGCAATCGTCTCAGATCAATGGCCTATCTAGGACAATGTACATTTTCAAATCCTAAACCAGATATTTAATCAGAAGGCATTTCCATTTCAATTGCCTTCATGCATCCCATCAATACTCCTAACATTTCATCAATATTTCCTTTTCCACTAAATCTGAGAAAGGCAGGCCTTTACAAAGAGTTATTTTGGCAATCAGGCAACTAAAGGAAATGACCAGAGCTGCAAAAGTGCTTAACCCTAACTCTTACCCATTAAAAGCAATGGCAGCTGCTATATATTGCAAAATGATGAAACCTCCACTTGTTGCCTGCATAGAAAAGGTCCCATCATTACTACCTATGATTAAGACAGGAGAAGAAATACATTCCACAGTGGGGAAAATATTAAAAAGGTGTTTAATGCAAAACAAAACTAAAAAATTATTAGCTTTTAGTTTTTCCTAGGCCTGTCATTTATTGTCTAGCATAAATTTAGATATAAATTTGAAGTACAAAACCAGATTGCAATATTAAAAAAAAAAAAACAGGAAAAAACAACCACCATGGAACAGAGTTCTAACTCTAGATAAATGTAAAGCCTGATTTTAATACATTTTTATCAGATGAAAACTGCAAGTAATCAAAACTGCTTAATATAAGTAACATAAGGGGTTTTTATTGTTTGCAACATCTATATGAAATGAGATAATACCAAGGAGTCCTTGTTTTTAAGAGATGCATCAGGTGTTGAGCCATTTCTTTCCATGAACAATTTTCCCATGATCAGATTTTCACTGAAATTTGATCGTTTCCTACTGAAAGCTTATTCATTTGGAAGCAGTTTGTCACTACTGAGGCTAATTATTCGGTGTAAGATAAGAGAGCTGAGTGTCTTGCTTTGTAACAAATAGGTTTCTCAGATCTATTAAAAACACTTTTTAGCTCACAGCCAGATGCCACATTTCTCTTACCATTTGCAAATCTTTTATGTGAATGACACATCTGAAACAGAAAAAGTACTGTTTGTGGAATTTTTTTTTTTTTAAACTTAGTCTGTTTCCATTTCATTTTCCCCTAAAATGTGTGAATCGTGTTTCCAAGCTGCAGTTTTGGGTCAAAGAATTGGTGGTTGTAAGTCTACATGTTATTATGAAGTTAGCCAAGACTATGACGCGTGTTGGTTTTTTAAAAAGTAGAAAGGGATACGTGTGGATTTGAGATGTGATGGAGAGAACATTAAGAAGATGTGAACTTAGCCTTACACTATAATCAGGCTTGGTCACACATAAATTTTCAAATGAACTACATTTATTGGCTGTAGTTTCACATTTTAATGTGAGCTACATAATGAAGATATATTCATGATTCATTTTTTGAATTCTATAATGAAGATTCAAATCATGTTAACCAAATTCCGTCTTGGTACCCATCCCTATTTGGTGAGTCTGCACCTTCAGGGTCACCTTACTAATAGACTGGAACTTGACTTATGTTTCCAGTCATGCAAATAATTAGTATGACCAGTGGTAATGAAACTATTGGCAGAAAGCTAATTACCAGTTGACGTATTTGCAGCAACAGAGTCCCAAATCCTTAGATATATTACTTAGTTTCCTCACTGTTATTCAGCCTTCTTCATTAATTTTGACTGGAAACATGGAGTTATTTTCGTCAATGAAGGATGAAATAGGGTGTCAGGAAAATCCGTATTTTCTTTCTCTTGGTCTCAATTTTTAGTTTTTAGCATGAATCACACATGAAGTGTGATCCATCAGAATACCTGCAGCCTAGTCATGTCCCTGACCATTCAGCAGTCTATTATATCCTCTTGCAGAAAATTATCTGATTTCTAATGGGCAACCACAACTCTTTCTGGGTCTGAGAAGCAGAGTAATTTCCTGATATGCTAAATGTGAGAGTCCAGAGAATCAGATTTCCAAGACCAACTGCTATAAGCCTAGAATAAATTTAAAATACTTCCATCAACACCTACAAGAAATACCAATTTTCGTAACCCACCATCTGTACTTTGTGTCTAGAATGGCACTGTATTTTTTTTCTCTCATATTTCAGAAGTTTGTTGATGACTGACTGTGGCTGCCATAAAATATTCTGGAATATATTGGTTTTGGTTGTGATGAATCCTACTAGAGCAGTTTGGGATCATCCATTGTCTCAGAAATCTTTATGGTGAACATCATGTCTGAGATGCAATGCTTTATGAGTAAAACAGAATCAAAGAAACACAAAATGATTAGGGTCAGAAGGGACTTTTGAAGGTCATCATAGAACCATAGAATGGCTTGCTTTGGAAGGAACCTTCAAGGTGATGCACTTCCAATCTCCCTGCCATGGGCAGGGACACCTTACATTAGACCAGGTTGCTCAAAGCACTATCCAACCTGGCCTTGAACACTTTCAGGGATGGGGTGTCCACCACTTCTTTGAGAAGACTGTTCTAGTACTTCACCACCCTCATAATAAAGAATTTTTACCTAATGTGTAATATAAGCCTACTTTCTTTCAGTTTAAAACCAAAGCCCTTGTCATATCATTACATGCCCTTGTAAAAAGTCCCTCTCCATCTTCCTGCAAGGCTCCCTTCAGGTACTGAAAGGTTACAATTAGGTCACCCCCAAGTCTTCTCTTTTCCATGCTGAAAAATTCCAGCTGTCTCAGCTTTTCCTCATGGGAGAGGTGCTCCATCCTTCTAATCATCTTGGTGGCCTCCTCTGGACTTGCTCCAACAGGTCCATGTGCTTCCTGTGCTGGGACCCCAGAGCTGGATGCAGTGCTCCAGATGGGGTCTCAGCAGAGCAGAGGGGCAGAATTCCCTCCCTTGCCTGCTGGCCACCCTGCTTTGGATGCAGCCCAGGACACGTTTGGCTTTCTGGGCTGCAGGTGCACATTGCTGGGTCATGTCCAGGCTCTCACCCACCAGCACCCCCAAGTCCTTCTCAGCAGGGCTTCCCTCAACCTGTTCATCCTCAGCCTGTGTTGATACCAGTCCTCTGGCTCATCTACCCAGTTCAAACAGGGTCACCTAACAGCAGGTTGCCCAGGACCACGTCCAATCAGGTTTTGAATACCTCCAAGGATGGAGACTCAACAACTTCCTTGGGTAACCTATGCCAGATTTTGACAACCCTTATGGTAAGAAATTGTTTTCTTGTGTGCTGCTGGAATATCATGTGTTCTAATTTGTGTCTGTTACCTCTTGTCCCATCAATGGTCATCACTAAGAATAGTCTGGCTTCCTCACCTTCATACACTCCCATCAGATGTTTCTAATCAATACACACTGATCAGGTGCCTTTAAGTCTTCTCTCAGCTGAGGAGTCCTGTCTCAGCCTCTCCTCACATGGAAAAAAAAAAAGGAAATTTTCAACCTATCATCTGAAAAATTTTGGAAGGTTTTCCTAAATAAGAATTTTGAGACATTAGTCTTGATCTAGTTTTCATCATAAAATATGCAATTTCAGTTCAGTGTTCAAGTGCCAGATTAAATCATTAACAGGGCGTTAATTTGGCAGTTTTTGTCATGAAGCTCATCAGAGCACTGTGTTGTACATCTGGAGATTTCACACGTGTTTTGCCCAGGCTGGATGCTTAAAAGCACAGCAGTGGCAGAGCAATACCATGGTTACTGTTGAAGGTATGTGTGCGTTGACAACTTGCACTGTGTCCGGAATTTCCAGGCTGTTTTGATCAAAAGCTATTGAAAAAGATATGAAGGTGGTGCAAGGAATAACTGTTGGGAGAATCTGCCATGGTCTTGCTCCTGGTGGGAAGGTGTTGGAAGTGAGAGCTACGCAGTATGGGATATCGTTCATCGCTAGCGCAGAAACCAACGTAAGAAGGTGCTAACGTCTATCATCGACCACTAAGGTAGGCTGTAGCTGAAAGCAGGCATCGATTTGCCTTGCCAAAGAAAACTCTTTCTCCAATTTCTCAACATAACAGTCACAAGTGGCATTTGCTACAATATTACATAATTTTTGATGCCTTCATTTGTGAATCAGCCTTGCTGGGCAATGGACAAACGTGTTGCTTGGCTTGTAGATGGCATTAATTTCCAAAAGCTCAGTTAACAATTTTTGGTCCCAATTTTAAGTAATTTTTTTCTCCTATATCTGGTGCTATTTCTAATTAAACTATGCTACCAGTGGTCAGGAAGCTGCCACAACTGACAGAAGTGTCTTCCTGGGGACATCATGATACCCCACTCGACAAATGTGCTGCATTCCTCCCCTCTGTGTTTGCTTATTTTGATCATATCTTTAAAGGCTCAGGTGTGGTAGCACAGATTCTTTCCCATGGGAATTTTTCTCTTCTTCTCCCTGTGTTCTATAAATAAAGATAAGGTTTGGATGTTATTGAAACTGTCTCTGGAAAGATGGACAGTTCTACCTGGCCTATGGGCCTAGGGGGAGGTTTTGAATTGACCCAATCCGGAGAAACTTTTAAAAGTCTATATAAGTTTTAGAATTAAATAATAAAATCAGAATTCCGCCTCACCCGATCCAGTTTGGTTCTTGCACTCGGCTAGCGCTCGACAGCGACACTCAGGGACTGACATTCCCTAACCTGGCAATTTGAAAAGAAATCTAAACCCTGCAATGTATTATGTGCACATCCCTAAATCTCTGATCTCTCTGAACCTGCAGAAGATAAGTGGTTGCTCAAATTGTTTGTGAGCTTCTTCTTTGTCGATGTTGTTTGTGGCACTACAAAGCCTGTGATGAGCCTATCACTGATCAGGACACTTATTGCACTAATGACTGTACAAATCCCAAACAGGAAGGTGATCTGTGACTCTGAATCCTGTAGATCACAAAGGCACCAACCTCCTTTCATCCTAGAGAAGTTAACCCTCCAAGCACAGGTTTCTGTCTCCTGGTGTCTCACTATGCATGTGCTAAAATATTTTTCAGTACAAGCTGGTAAATGTTCTACTTATTACAGGTGACATTTTTTGTTTGGCTGAAGAGAGGAAATTCAGAGATAAATCCTTTTTTATAATTCTCTAATGGATATCTGTATCCAGACTACCTGTAAGTCAAGCAGTGTCATTCTTTCATGTCTCCTTTAAAGTGACAAAATACCTGACCCTTATTTTCCAGATTGTGAACAGTGGCATGGAGAGATAATGTCCCAGCTCCTTCAGGAAATTTATTTCAGTTCAAGTGTGGATTTCAGTGATTTTCCCATCCTGCAGGGAGCAGCAAACTGCAGCTTCCCAAAGTCTAGGTTAATAATGTCCCACCAATGGTAGTCTGCTTCCTTCACCCACAAGCATTTTTCTGCAGAAAAAAAGGGAAATACTAATGAATAAAGCTGCCATACCTCAGTCCAGGAAGAAAGATTTTTTTCCATCAGATAAAAGGAATGTCTCTAGTCTCTCTGTCAGGGCCTGCCAACTAATTTGAGTTGGAAGTGGAATTTTTTATGTGCTAAACTATTTTCTCACTAATCTTATTTTAAGAAAAGTAACATAATGAGCATTTATTTGGGGCACTGAGTGTATTTTTCTTAAAGCCAGACAGAAAAGGAAATCTGGTATTTGTTTTATTTCTACTTTAGCACTTTATCTGACAGCTTGACATAAGAGCAGACGTAAGAGCATAGCTCTGTATAAGATATTAATCTTAAATGATCACAAAACAATTTTCTTCTCCAGATTATCTAACACAGTCTAATTGGCAAGAATGGATCCTGTGTATAAAAATAGTTTGGAGATGCTATTCTTGTAGCAGGGCAGTATTTTTTTCTGGAATCTATTTTAAATGCTTTTATTAGTTAGCTCTGTGGGCTTTTTTTCCAGGTTACTTTATAAATCTTTGGAAACTCTGAATTCTCAAATGCTGTCTCCTGACAATGAATTCTGAAACAGTGACCAACAAAAAGCCATACAGCTTGAATGGCATTTGAGCGCACTGCTGCCCCAGAAAAATAAAAAGTGCTTGAGGAGTGTGTCTCACAGTCTTGTAGCTGGATATTGAGGTAGACTTTTAAAAGTAGTGAGTTCACAGTGGCCCAGTGGGTTGCCATGGTGGCTCTGAAAGTGTCACACTGTGACCTTTTACCAGGAGTTTGGTCAGATTACAGGCTGTGTACACTGACATCAAATGAGAGCATTCACACACGTGTAAAATATGAGAACAGCCTTTATGAACTCGGTACAATAATTAACACTTTTTAACTTGGGATTGCAACATTCCAAACGCGGTACAAGTACCATTATCCCAATCCCAATCCCTTCCTTGATATGTACCAGAAGAAAATTATCAGGAGTAGATATTAAGCCACTGGAAAGTCAAGGCAAATGCTCAAGTGTCGGGAATTCATTAAAAACCAACTTTGACATCTTGACAAATGGATAAAGTTCATTGACTGTATTTTGCAGTTTCTGAAATCTCTTAAGTTTTGCATGTTCCAAATGTCAGGTAGGTTTCTGAAACCCCAGAGCAAAAGAATAAGATGTGAGCTTCAGGTTCCCTCTTCATCATGTATTAAGGTCTTTTTCCCAGTCAATCTCGACTAGAATTACTGATTTCTTTAGTTTCATCTGGAATTGCTACTGTGGTGTCTTTCTGTAGTTCTGCATTTTAATACCAAACTTTTTTGTGTTTGTTCTTTTTCATTAACAGATTTATTGAGGGACTATGATGCCTGCAACATCAGGATTTTGTTCCTGATGCCCCAGCATGCTGTTGACATCTCAAGAACTCCTTCTGGTTCCTTGGCCCCTGTGCCAGGCACACCTGCAGGCTGTCCTGCTCTGTTGTATGGTCACGGCCACCTTGCTCCTTGCCACCAGTCTTGCCAGCTCACAGCACCATCATGCCTGCTTCTGCAGGAAAGGGTCTGGGTAGGTGTGTACAAGTCAGAGGAGTCGGAGTGGCTGGGAGTCCATTAAAGGAAAAAGATTTAGACAAATTAATGAGGAGTTGCTATGAGACGCTGTCATGGGGTAAGAACTGTGTTGCACCAGGGAGCTGGCTATTTGAAGTGCAAATCTCTAAGCTTTTGTAGTGCCATCTCTTAAACACCCTAGTGATCTTCTGCAGTGGTCTGTTTGTCTCTTCCAGCCACTGTTCAGGAGCCCCTTGCCTTCCTGCAGGGATGGCCCTGCCTCTGCTTGAGGCTTTGCAGGAGCCTGCTGCAGGCTGTGAGCTCACAGGTGGATCTGTGGGAACACTGGAGCTGTGCCAACCACTGTGGAAAACTGGGGTCACTGGAAAAGTGGTGCAGAGCACTCAGACCTGATCCAGGGCTTCCTGAATCAATGGGAGTCCCTCCACAGACCTGCTTGGGCACATAGCCCTGGGGTGATCCCACTGGGTTACTTGTGTGGAAGCAACTCCACCTCTATGGAGCCCATGGCAGGACCAACTGTTTGTCTTCTGTTGTTACTGCATGTTAGTGGAAAGGAGTCTAAGACACACAGATAGCCTGTCTGGATCTGTACAGCCCTGTGACAGTACTGCCTGAATGGCAGTCCCCTCCCTGAGCAAGGGAAGAGAAATACATTGACATTAGCTGCAATTCGGTTTCCCATACAGCAGATGGAGTTTTCTATTTATAATACCACAGCATTCTGTCAGAGAAAGGAGAGATGGCAAAACCCCAGCCAAAACCCTGGAGTCAAGCACCCATGAACATGGGAAAACTGCCTTCTGCATCCAAGTGCTGGAGGACTCTGGCAGGCCCAGCTACCTCAGAAACAGATGTGAGTAATTAATATTTGACTTGAGCTAGCTGATCAGTCCTTGATAAATTGCTTGAAGATTAATCACAAGGTTCTGAGTCACTTTTATTTTTATTTTTACCTGACTTCTTGTAAGATTTCTGCCACATGTGAAAGGAATGTAAGGACTATGATGTGCAAAGAAACTACATGGGGGAATCTCACTGCCACCATGAAGTGTTTGGTGATGGGACTGGTAGTGATTAGGTGTCAAAAGGACTCAACAAGTCTGTATACAAAAATGTCTGTTCTTGGACAGATTTATAGGGGAAAAATCAAGAGATGAATAATTGTCTTATGCGTTCCAGCATGTGAATCAATAATAGTGCTACTAATTGGTCCCCAGCAGCTTTATTCAGATGCAAACCTCTCCGTTCATGGTTTGCATCTGTCTCATTTCCCTCCAGGTTTCATTCAGACCAGTATTATCTGAAGTCACATGAATCAGCATTGTTAGCTCGGAGACAGCTGTTCTTCAATGGCTGAATATCAACATGCATAAAAAGAAAAATATCACTGCATCCTTCACTCAAGTGTACAAGTGTGGATTCTCTGAAATCACTCCAGCTGCGGTGGAGTTACAACAGCCAGGTATTTAATCTAGAAAGTACACTGGCATCATTTAGATGCAAAGTGCTGCTCAAAGATAATTCATTATCGATACATTACAGTGCTCCTGGCCAATTGTTTAGTGCTTGATATCTCTAAAAGTAAATTATTGCCATAGAATATACAGTATCCACTTCTGTTTATGTTTTTAAATTACAATGAGAGCTAGTTGAAATTCCACTGTAACTATGACTTACTCTGGTGTCCTGGGAATTTTGTTTCATTTCAAGATGATTTCTGTTCTGTTTTAAGCCTTACAGTCTCCATAAATCTTAGAGATGATTTTTTTATTGTATCATCTGTTGTCAATTACTAGCAAAATCTTTCAACTGAGTACTAGGCTGCAAATATAGTAAATGCAATGATGCCCTAAACCCCAGACAGGTGAAGGGCGGTGGGCCTAAGGGTATGATGCTTACTAATAGCTCTCTTTATTTACTTTTTGTCATTAATATTTGTTGAGCTATCTGTCCTCAGGTACCAATAATTTTTCATGTTAAATAGGATTTCATCAAAACCTTCATTGAATGAGTGGTAGAGCTGCAAGATAAAGCACTTGTATGTAGTGCCAAAGGTAAATTTGCCTGTACAGTCAAAAATTTGCATTTTGTATTTGTGAGGCTGCACTGTGGTCTTTCAAATAATGGCATAATCACACTCTGGTTTTCTCTCAAAGCACTCAGTCTTATCAAGAAGGACAAAACTGGTTGTGCTCTGAGGTCAGAGTGGGATCCAACAGTCATTTTTACCCCCTTAGCTGTGTATCCAGTTGCACAGCTCTCAAACATGCAGACCAGGGAAAATCAGGGAAAGGTGGGGAAAACAATGAGGGAGATGGATGGGGAATACCATTTTATTTGTATGCTAGGGCCCACACAAAGCACAATATTCCTCTGTGGTGTTTCAACCAGGACAAACCCTCTGCCATCTGTGTGATGGTGAGGCAGAAATGCTGATGTGCCCACTTCACTTACTCCATGCTGCAGTGTCCTGCCTGAACTGATGCCCTGGAGAAGCATCCCTTAGCTTTGTACGCAGAAAGCAGTGACAACCCATTGTTTGGCCACCATTTCTTGTCCTCACAATTGTGACCTAAGCATTGCTGGTGTGCCAAGCCCCTATACAGAGCAGGAAGAGGAGGGGATATGTCAGCCTTCTTTGGGAAAGTGCTGGTGCTGGGGCTGTGTGTGCTCCCTTCCTGCCATCCGTTGTACACTGACATCCTTTTGCAGACTGCACAGGAAGGGTTTGAGGGCTGCCAGTGCAGAATGGGACACAATTTGGGGATCCAATAATTGTAGTGTTGTGTAGGTTTATGTAATGGTAGCTGAAGCCTGCAGTGGTAAAGAAACATCACCCTGCATTTCGTAATTGCTGGGGGCTACTGGTAATTGCTCTTTCTTTAGAGTCAAGGGATGATAACCCTCACCATAGATGGCTGCAAGTTTAAACCATTTATTTATGCTCCACTCTGGAGGTATTTGAATCTGACCTCAGACACTCTGACCCTAATGTTCTAGACTCTAAGTATTAAGAAGTGTAGGATCCAGACAGACTGTTCAGGTTTAGCAGTGACTTGAATTCAGTAAATTGCCTCATCTGAGCAAAATACGTGCTTAGTACGATGTTCTTAAATCTAATAATTAATAAATAAATCTATAATAATTCATAAATTAATCTAATAATCGAAGTTTCCTGCCCTTCATTAACTGCACGTGTCATTTTGTTTCTGCTTTGTTTTACTATGTCACATAATTAAATATAACATCTATTTTTCCCAAGCCACTGAGCACATCTGCTACTAGCATATATTTAGTGGTTGTGCTGTAATGGATTCCCAGCCTGGCGTGTTGTAGTAGATCAAGGCCTGGCTGGTACAACATCAGTAAGTGCTTTAAAGAAAACAGACAAATCTAAGGATTGTTTATGCCTATAAATGTAGAATAATCAGGATGCATTTTCAAAAGAGACAAATATGTTTTGGTTTGTTTGCAGGTTGCTGCTCAAAGGTTAACTGATTCATTAGAGTATCTCAGAAATAGAGGGTTGAGTATCATCTAGGAGAGGGGCTTATCCAGTCCCTCTATGCCGGGGCAGGATCAGTTATCAATACTGGGAACAGACTGGAAGTGAAAGAATATTTTTGTGAGTCAAGCAAAATGCAAAATAAAGTAGATTAATTAGAGCAGCTCTGCTTCAAAGGCTCCCTGTTCTTTAATATATTGATCACAGTGTTCAAAGTTCTGCATGATGCCTCCTCCCCCAAAAAAAGGTCCTAATTGAATATTGAACTATATTTTGATGAAACCTCATGCAAATTGCAAGAACTCAACTAATTTGTCAGCATTAAATGAATGTCAGAATTAAAGGCAGCTTCAGTGCTCAGTTAGTGTGCAAGTCTGTGATTTGAACCTTCTTTTTTTTTGAAATGAAGAAATAAAGTTGCAGAGATTCACAAGTGTGGTGCATGGTCCATGAGTCTACGTGGAGATGTATTCACCCCTTATTGCTGCAAAATGGAGTAATTCCTACCAAAGTCAACACAAAGGGTTTGAGATGCTGAGTTTAGGCAGTGAGGAGAGTAGGAAAGGAGCTTGAGGAGCTTAGTGCACTTGTGAGTTAACAAAGAACAATCCCTCAGCTTGCTTACAGAAGTAGCAGAAGTCGGTCCTGGCAAGCCTCCTCCCCCTTCTCACCATGTTTTTAGCTTTGTTGCCTCTGTGAGACAGTCTAGGAAGCTCCTTATCCTGTAGGAGTCAGGAGGTGGATGGTAATTCCATTGGTTAGAAGGGGCCCTGTGATGTGATGTGATCCAGGGCAGGTGATTCAACCTGCACATGCTGCTTTGGGCTCCTCAGCACACAGGGAGAAGGGGCACTATTGATCTGACACTGAGAGAAAATCTTATTGCAGGTATTGTAGAAGTTAAAATGAAGGGTTAAGCAAAAGAGTTAAAAAAAAAAGTTAAAAGTTAAGTTAAAAGTTAAGTTAAAAAAAAAAAAAGGTCTGTTAATTCTGACCCTAACAGCTTATTAGCCAAAGCAAAGTTATATTAGCAACTCTGTAGTCAAAGCTAGGGATTTTTATGTTCCTTCCTTCCACTTACTGAAAGCTTTGCAAAGAGAAAGAGGGTTCAGAAGCAGCTGTGTTGTGTTTCCCCCACTCACTATCTTTTTTCTCACCAAGCTTGAGGGTCACGGTGGCTTCTTGTGCACAGATGTCTGCTGGTGGGCAGCCCCCATTAGCTGGGGGTGGCCTCAGCAGCTGGCTATGAGGCTCTTCTGGCCCTTGGGCTCTGGCATGTACTCTTTTTGTCCTGGCAAAAAAAAGTGCACATATTGTAGACATATCATAGGCACCAGTTGTTTCTGAACTTGAGTCAATAATTTTAGTTGAAAAAAAAAAAAGAAATGGAGGAAGATACCAAAAAGCAGAAGCATTCATTTAGACATTTGAATAATGAAAAATATCAGCCTATTGAGCTTGACATATTCTAGATAAAAAGTTTCTCATTTTCATTTCAAGAGAGCACTGTTTTCATTTAAAATTGATCTGCCTCTAAAAGCAAAGGTAAAAAGAGAACAACAAAACTGAAACACTGATTTTTCTTTTGCCTGAGAAAAACCTTGAAGGCTGGCCTAAAAAAAGTTTATCTGGAATTGGGGTTTTTTGTTCTTTTTGGTATGTGGCAATTTAAAAAGGAAAACAAGATACTCTGCTGTATTTTTCCTTCATTCAGTAGTTGTCTCTATCTTCCTTCCCACTCCCACCCACTAATCCAGTTGGGCTACCACATTTCCTTGACCAGTTCTAGGTGTAACTGACAGAGTACCAAGAAATGAGACAGCTATTAAGTGATATTTATTCATTTTTACTATGCTTTTGTTAAATCCTCACCAAGTGCTCAGTCTCTGATAATCCATTTTCCCAACCAACTTCTCATGCAGTGGCACTCGGCAGAGTCACATCTGTGGCTAGAAATGAAAAGCAGAAGACTACACTTGAGTTATAAATAGCCCATAAATTTAGTTATGAATAGTTGTAAATAGCCTTAAAAATATGTTCCTTTTCAAAGGCTAGTAAGGCTCTTCCCCTTATGGGGAACATTGGAGAAGGCAGGTAGTATATATTCCAGTGAAAACTACCTGTACTTGCCATGTGCAGTAACAGAGTACGTAACTCAGACCTGATACTGACCTTTTCATCATGTCACAAAGCAAGGCTTACTTCATCAGCTAAGCATGACCTGAATATATCTCCATTTTATTTTTGTCTGTGTTCCCTTAGGTGAAGCTTTCAGATGGCTGTAGCTTGTGACCATCTAGAGAGTTCAGTTCTCACTGTTCCTGGTGGAAATTTCTTTTCTTCTTGTCATGGATTACCTTACTATGCCAGCCTGTACTCTTTGAACAGCTATTGCTCATTGTTGCTTTCAAATAAATATCACCTTTATTCCTTTATTCTTGCCTAGGCTCCGTTTCCAGGTAGCCACATCAGGCATCAGTGTGAAGCTGAAGAGTCTTTGAGATTACATTTGGGTAATTACAATAATGAGACTACCATGATCATTAAAATCATATCCAGAAACACTGTTCTTTTACCTATGCTGTCCAGAGAAAGAAACCAGCCAGTGTGAAAGAGAGAGTGAGGAATGACTGTTTCAAGGGAAGATCTTCAGAACTGTAAATTCCCTTAATAGATCAGCAATATTTATGTCTATTTGGCTTATTTCATCAGGGTAACTGTATTGCATTGTGAAATGGACCACAAGCATCTCAGCCTAAGGGTGTCAGGGGGGCCTTGGGTGATTTCTTTTCTCATCTAAACAAATGCCTTGAAATCCATAACTGTGGAGACATCCTTTGCCTCACTGATTCAATCTGGTTTCCGTGAGCATCTATTTGATGACTTTTGTGTTCTTCCCTTTCTAAACACTATTCTTCTTCTGAGCTGTCTCCTTTCACTTGCTAGTACTTACCATTTTATGCTGATGGTGCACAACTTTATTTTTGTCCATGGTGACTTTGGTCAGGAAGGGCTTTTATCTGTCGTTACATAAGTCTCACAGGGAACATGGACAAGTTTGAGCCAGGAGCTCTGCTCATAAAGCAGGAATGAGACATCAACTGAACATCAAGAAATGAATTGATATGAATGTCTAGCATGGTCTATGGAAAAAAAAAAATCCAGGTAATTCTCTTTAACACAAGCTTGCTTTGGAGTCACTCATGCAGTTAAGCAATTTAGAAAATACTATCTAGTTAGCACAGTAGTGCACAGCAGCTTGAATTTGCAGAAGTTCACTGCTTCATTAACTACTCACTTAGCAATGAAGCTGCAAACAATGTGAACGCTAACATTTCTCTATTGGCCTCACCTAAAAAAAATCTGATCAGCTGTTATATGACTCCTGGATCCCTCTAATTGTTAAAAAAGGGAATTGGAAAACTTGTCTCTTAGAGGTTGTACCAGACTGCAGTAATGCTTTTCTCTATTCAGCCAAGCTGAATTTTGATTATTGTCCAGCTTATTTCCTTTGAACTGCCAGCACAGGCTTTTTGTCTTTTCAAGCATTTAATCTCTGTTTTGCTGATGCCAGAGTTCAGCTTATTTTGCCCTGTGTTTGAAATACTGTTTTCTTCAGAAGCTGCAGATCATGGACTTATCTACAGATTCCCACAGACACTTAAGGTCAATGCCTTCCTCTTTTTCACCAGTATGCTATTGTCATCTCTATTGCAAAGCACTCTGTACGTGTTCAGTCAAACAGTGCTGTTAAATTTCTATCTCAGTGGACTGAAAGGTTATTTAGTACATTTATATAATGTTCCTGGCCATCCTAGGTCCCACTCTAATAAATACTTATGCTTAAGCTTGGCATCATGCACTGGCCGCTGCCACTTCATTCAAGTGATTAATCAGCTAAGGAATAAAGATCTGCCAAGGCATAAACCTTTGTAGATCCTGGGTCTTAGGTGACTGGCAACTTATTTGATGTTATTTACATAGTATCCGTGTTCAGGTAGCTGACATAGCCCGGAGGTACAAACAAATCAAAAATTGTAGTGGGAAGGAAGAATATTGTGTTTCACCAATAGTTACAGTTAAAAATGCAAGTCCACTTTCGCACATAACACCAGGCTTTGTACATTCAGCAGCATGTGTGTATGGGGGGGTGTGGGAGCCAGTGAGCATCACAATCAGGGTGTGAGAGAATCCCCCAAAGGGACAGACCCTGATAGACCTCTCCAGGTTAGCGTGAGGCTTTCCAGGATGTTTTGCTCTACCATGCAAATGTACCCCAGTTCAGTGTCCCTGACTGGCCCATTGATTCCCTGCCCCTTTCCCCTTATATGCCAAGGCCCCGCCTATGTCCCATCCCCCAGCCCTCAAACCATTGGTCCCTGATGCTCTCCCCTACTCCCCTATAAAATCCTTGGTTTCCCATTGTTTGAGGCTTTCGTCACTGGGTCTTCCACATGTAAAGTACTGGAATAAACTTTGCTGCTGGAATTCTACACAGAAGTCCTTCCTGCCTCTTTGCTGCCAGTGTGTCGGAAAAGCCTGCTGCAAATCCCGGCACGGCACCCGACGGGGGGGGGTTGTTCCAGTTACATAGATTACCCATTTATTCTTCATAAATTTCCAGTGTGGGGAGAATAAAATCCTCTTTGCCCACAGAATTGCCAGTGAACCTGCCTGAATTCTGGTTCAGAAATTTCAGTTCTGAAATCGCCTTTCACCTCTGAAAAAAATCAATGTATCTCTGTGTTTCCAGTGCTGAATCACATTCTTAGCCAAATCTTCTGAGAACTCTGCTAAAAAAAAGTTAAAAGCAACTTTAAATTTTAAATAACTGTTGTGAATTACTGCAGCTCCTGGGGTGAAAGATCAGTGCTCCACCACCCACAAAGGATGACCCAGCTCTGCAACCCTCCAACACTGACCCCTGGGACACCTCCGGGAGATGAGGGAAAGGTAACCAGCCATATCTGCACCTACCCACCTCCTTTTCCCACCTTTGTTTATGCCTGTAAAGTGACAGGTTCACCCCCAACTCCGTGTCAGCACAGTAGTGGCACAAATCTGTGACTAATACAAGTCGGCTCACTACCTAATTCCAGCCTTTACTAATGCCCTAAGATAGAAGGAAGTTTTGTTTTCAATGAGGGTGGCAAAATCCTGGCACAGGTTACCCAGAGAGGTGGTCTATGCCCCATCTCTGAAAACATTCAAGGCCAGGTTGGATGGGGTTCTGAGCAACCTGGTCTAGTTGAAGATGTCCCTGCTCATTGCAGGGGGTTGGACTAGACAGCCTTTAAAGGTCCCTTCCAAACTATTCTTTGCTTATAAAAGCAAAAAACATGTAAAAAAGGTAGGGGTTGATCACAGGAGAACCCTCCTGCCCCGACCAGGGGTGCCGGTGCTGATTAGGAGATGCGGTGGCGGTGAGCGGGGTCCGGCGGGTCCCGGCCGGGGCTGGAGGCGGGAGCGCGGCGGCGCCCGCGAGGAGGAGCCCGAGGGATGCTCGGCGTGAAGCTCCGCGCTGCGCCGGCCGTGCTTCGTTCCGGAGGCCATCGGCGTGTGAGACAGGCGTCAAACACTCCTTTGAGAAAGCGTATTGCCCGAGCAGTCCCGTGCTACTGCACAGGTGTGTCCGTGCGCGGTGAAGTAGTAAAATGCGTGTTGTGCTTTGTAAAATAAGGCAGTATTAGAACAAAAGAAAGCCTATAAAGCATAAATATCAAATGTGATGCGACAGCAATTGCATTTTTTTGCTTTCCAGTGTATGAAAATCTGCTCCATGTGTCTACCTGAATCTTCCTACTGCTGTTCTTTTTAACAACCGTCTTAGGCACAGCATTGTGTAAATGATGGCAGCAGTTCTCCTCTGGCACATGTTTAACCAGCTGACTTTCTTGGTCTTTACTTAGGGTAAAGTCCTTAAAGACACAGTTATTGCTAGTATTGTAATGTTCATTTTGTTGTGTGCAGGAAGAGTTTTTGTTAAAGTCCACATGAAGCCCATTTTCCTCAGAGTTTTGACTGTAAGTGGATTTTTGTTTGGTGTTCAGGCTGCAATTTCAGAGGGAAAAAGGTTTTTCCTTTTTTCATGTTTGCTGCTTTGCTAGAGTTAGACCAACTTATTCCAGCAGAGAAGGAACATTTTTTCCCCAGGCATCCAATAACGTATTTTAGAGTTCAGGCCGCTTCAGGGTTCATTCATTCAGTGCTGAAAAGTCTTGTTTTTGAAACGTACCAGTTGGAAAACAGACACCCTGGTTTGGCTTTTGACAAGCAGGCCTTCTAGGTCTTGCTGCTCTTTTAAATAAAGTGAATTTGAGAGTGAAAGCTGGTTATTTCTTCCCGTGACCACTCTGTATCACCCTGTTTCACAGTAGGTTACAAACCAAGTTATGTTTGGTGGTCCATGCACAGTCTCCTTGGAGATGCAGAACTGGGGTGCAGGTTTTTAGTGATTCCCAAAGCATAGTTTTGCCTGCTTATTCTACAATCACTTTATACAAAACTTTTACAAACATAAGAAAGAAAATAACCTAGACCTTCATTCTGGTGTCAGTGACATCGATTGGGACATGCACTGAAAAATATTCATCTAAACCAACCTGAGCTCAGAATTAGGCCTGTCAGTTTGCACTGTGGGGAAGGGAATTGTCTCATCTAGGATGCTCACTCATGAAAGCATCTGGTCTTCTGTGTAATGTAGTAATCACTTTACACAGTGGGATTATAAACCATGTTTATAAATACAGTCTGTTTGTGTGATTTTGAGTCACTGGTTTGGTGCTCAAGCCCTAAGCTGAAACACTCACAGATATGAGTGCATGACAAATGTTATATTAAGCTGTAATCTTTGTCATCAGACACTGACTCCACTTAAATTGCAGGAGGGCATGTGAATTTTTTTTCCACTTCCTGGTCCACCTGACTTTTTGTACCCATTTAGAAGCAACCAAACAGAAAAGCTAAACCAGGATGCCTACACAGTTTACACAATGACTCAATAAACTCTGCCAGCCCCACTTTGCACACTGTAAGGCAGAGATGCCTTCAGCAGGTGAGCTCTTCATTATTTAGCATTTCTAACTGCCTATGAAGCCTTCCAAGCTGAGTAAAAAATTCAAAAAATGACCTTCTGGAGCAGCCCCAAGACTCATGTTTGGATGTTTCCCACCTGAGCATGCTGAGTTTGCAGACATGTATCTCACTTGCAAATCAAGTCTTTTACCCTATAAAGACAACAGCAGAGAAGCATGCAACGAATGACAAAAATTTACCAAAAATCTACTGCACATCATGTTTTTAGGGATCTTTGAAAATTAATTTTCAATGTTTACTTGCACTATTTTATTTCCCTAAGGCTGAGTCACTGTCAGGAAAAAGAAAAGAGCTTTTGTAAATTCATTGCTCAGAAGAAAGACACTCCAAACTGTGTCATCTTGGATTTATAGCTGGAAGGAGAAAGGGAAGAGATGTGCAAGACTGACAATAGCCTTCACATATACTGTGTTATTCAGTCACAGGAAGCTAAAACCAGGGCTGGAGATGTTGCCTGTTTGCCCAGTAAAAGAGAGAAGACAGGGATCTTGAAAACTTCCACCCAGTGTTCTGGGTATACTGACTACAACACTCACACAGCCTCATGCCACACACCCTGCCCACTGCACCCTTGAAGACTGGGGAGGCAGAAAAGTTGGGACAATAATTCTTATTATGTGTGAATTTCTGTCAGCACTCATTGGAGGCCCTTGAGCCAAGAGGAGACATCAGGTAAGAAGGAGCAGTGTGAAGAGGAAGAAAACCCATTTGCCCTTTTAGACAAGCTGATAAAAGAAAATCAAATGCTAGGAGTAGAAAAGGCAGGATTGAAAGAGATGGTCCTGACAGCCCAGAGTTCAGGTAAGCGTGTGGTGGCAGGCAAGGCTCAAACCACATCATTTCACACAACAGGCACCACGCTTCAGTATTACTGTTTTTGACTGCACTGGTAGACAAAATGTCTAGTGCACATGAATAAACCACTTAATCTGATGGGAAAAGTCCTGTTCCATGCATTCAAGAAAACTCATTACTCATTTCACAGTCACACCAGAACCTGGAGGTGCTGAGGGGCACCCAGATTTGGATTCCTGAGGTCAAGTGTTGAGTTGGATTTTCTATAGCACTCTGCATTACAACCCTGAGTTGGCCTAAAACCACCTACTAAGGAGGCTTCTGACCTGCAGTGCTTTAGGAGAAAGACTGCCTATGTAGTGGAAACTTGACTCAATCCACCTCTCAATTCTGATGATCATCCTCAGCCAAATGTGGCATCAAGGGAAGGTCCAAAATTGTTAACAGAGGTTATCAGTTCCCCTTTGGTTTTCTTCTCTGGCAGTAATGTTCAGACTATTCATGAAAAGAGATATCTACCATCTTGTAGTTTAGGAACTGACTTTGAATCTCAGTTTTCCTCTCGCGCATGAACATTTGAATTCATCTTGGAAACTGGTTCAACGGCATCATTCAGCTGGCACTGACAGCTTCTGAAGTACATTGTGAGGCCGATGAAAACAGCATCAAGAGGATTAAATCAGTCTTGGAAGTGTAAATGTCTGTAACATGATGACCTTAATGTTGGAAATAAATTTTGTGTATGCATATATAAACATATGTAATATTTATACATACATAATAAACATATACAGTCGAGACTAATTTTCAGGGCCGTATTATACATCTTGACACTATCCCTTCACATACAGGTTTTGCTGATTCTATCTGCAAGAAAAAATTTCTCCCATACGTGAGCTTAGAATTTTTATTGAATATAAAATGGTGAATTAAAATTGACATTTCTGTGCCACCTGCAGTGCAATGATTGCTGGCAGGGACTGTTAACCAATTTAATGCCATATAGATTTAGCCACAGGAAGGAAAAATGTGAAGCTTTATATCATGAAATTCAGTGCTGCATTTAGAGGAGAGGGATATTTAGTTGCTTGGCCCAGAGGGTCTTTTGAATGCTCTCCTGGAGAAAAAAAAACAAGCAAGCCCACCTTTTCTTCAGATCCTGGTCAATTTATTTGTTTAAAAAAACTTTGTAGGATTTATTTTCCTGTGCCTTTTTCAGTTTGGAGCCCTGTGAAATGCCCAGGGAAGCCTCTTTCTGTGTCTGTGGCAGTGTGTGGTAGAGCCTCCCTTGCTCTGGCAATGCCTGCTGGTGACAGAAGGACTAGGGAAGCAGTGCATGGTTTCTGGTGGGTGCCTCTAGTGCCATCACTGCTCCTACCATGTGAGGAGCACCTCCAAGCACTGCTCCACCTCCGGGGCTGGGTGACAAACACCTTCCCTGTCATTATAGGGACTTGCACAAGACTCTTCACTTTGATTTCCATTCATGTTTCTAGTTAAGTCCCTCGAGAGGACAGCCTTAGAAATGAAACACAGCTGAAAGCAATTGCTTTTCCCTTAAATAAAGTCACAGTTCCTCCCAGCTGTGGTCTGACTGGTTTTTGGTAGAAGTGAGGATGGTGTGAAAAGGTTCATGAATTTCTTATTTTCAGGCATAAGAGCTGTCACCAAGTCCTCTCTCTCACACAAGCTCCTGACACCTGATGACACTGCTCACGTGACTTCTGTCCAGAAGGAGGGGGATTGTGACTGTATGAACCTGATGAGTCTGGCTGAATAGGCAGAGCTGTGCAATCAACTCAGAGCACTGCCCCTGGCAACAGCTTTCGGTAAATCACGTGGTACTTTTATGTTAGCTAGCATAAGCTAGCAATAATCTTAAAGCCCTAATAGATACAGAATCATTAGCAAGAATTTTCCAGAATGTCAGAAATCTGTTGTTGACCAATCACCACACCCCCAATTTACTTGGACAAATGTTCCCTTTAAACTTTATTGTTTTCCAGTTGTAAGTCGTCACACTTGTGTCTGCACTGCAGCTGAAACATCTGTTCTTCAGCTTTGAGCTGGAAGCTGGAGTCCCTCTCTCTCTCTCTCCTAAATGTAGTGCAAGAGGTGTCATGCATGTTTGGATTGGGTCTGAGAGAATTCTCATTATTTTTCCTCCAATATCTTTACTCCAGGGCTGTTGTGGCCATCATGAACATATAAGCAATCTACTCCTGATGAAGCAGTGACGTACTGCCAAAACTAGAAATAATGTGCTAAGGATTGACACATCTGTATCTTAGTGAAAAGGAGAACAGAAATTAATTTTGTTTTGGCCTTTTTCCTCTTGATTGAGCCTGGGGTGTCCAGTGACAGAACCTGAGGGAAAGGCCCGAAGTTTGTGTCAGGGGAAGTTTGCATTGTATGAGGAAAAGTTTCTTCACCCCAAAGGGTGCTTGGTCACTGAACAGGCTCCGCAGGGAAGTGGTCACAGCACAAAGCCTGACAGAGTTCAAGAGGCATTTGGACAATGCTCTCAGGCATATGGTGTGACTCCTGGAGATGGTGCTGTACAGGGCCAGGAGTTGCATTCAATGATCCTTGTGGTCCCTTGCAACTCAGCATATTCTGTGAATCTGTGATATGATTCCCTTGTCACATCCTTTAACTATATGCTTTGATCCTCAGGCTTAAAAATCTTAATTTCACTGAAAACTCCAGTTCACAATCTTCCTGCAGACTGGGCTGAAACACTACATGGCAGAGCAATGGACCAAGACAAATGGAAAAAGAAAATTGTCTTTCTTAGGCTTTAACATGGTGCCTGGAAAAACTATTTGACACCATGGGCTGCACAGCTGCTGGGAAAAAGTGCTCTTGTGCCCAGAGAATTGTTCCCAAACTGCTGCTGGCCCTTGTTAAAACTGAATGTATTTCTGGCTCTGAGCAGAGTGAATATTTGGTGACAAGTGTTGCTGACAGCTTTTAGGTGTTACGGCTTTAGAAGGAGCAAATGCTTAATCCACAGGCTAGATCCATCTTGTTGGATAACTGGAAGTGAAGGGGATTTATAAGGAAAAATGTTATGAGTCTGGAGGCCTTGAGGAGATGAAGGGTGGCAGGATGTTATTTCTCTGAGCCTTTGGGGTCCTGTCCTTGACTTTGAACACTTTACTATTTGATAGTTTCTTAAATATTGTTTTAATGAGAATAACTTTTTGTCTTACTTATGGTATGGTTATGCTGTAATTACTAAGTCTTCATTTTTGTTTCTGCCCAGAGATGAAAGGAGTGGGTTTGGCTGGTATTTTGGCTGCTTAGAGGAGGATCACAGAACTATCAAACCTGAATTCTGACCACAGTTTCATTCTGCAATAAAATAAAATACAAAGTTCATAGGTGACTAAGCAGAGAAGATTTCAAATAATGTTCTCTTCCTTTAACTGCACTTATTTTTGATGAAAAAAGTATTTCCCATCATTATGGTTTCTGAGTCACCCAGTCAGAGAAGTCCTTTTGGCTGTATTTTACCAAACATATAATAGATACTAAAACCTTCAGCCAAGAGAGCCTGGCCTTTGTGGCCATGTATATACTCACACAGGACTCAGCCAGTCTCTGCTGAGTACAGTACCATAAACCCACAAAATGTTCCGTTTCCAAGGAAACAGAAAGCTCTGCTTTTTGACAAATGCACACAATTTATTACTCATTTCTACTACCACACTACTTTAGAACTATTTTCCCCAGCTAGAAGAATATGTGTTTTCTAACACAGAGTGAATTGAGGAGCTGGCAGTTGCTGTAGGACAGAGCTTGTTCCAGGATCACCATGGTTTCACCCTAACAGTGCGTAACACTCACTCACCTCCCCAGAAAAGGTGCCTGATGAGTGTGGTTCAGAGGTGACCCCCAGGGGAAGTCTGCCAGCTTGGTGGCCCCATGACCTTGGGCCACATTTTTAAGAGTAGGCAGATAAGGGTTCACTGAGACTTTCAAAAGCTCTTAGACACCTCTTTCACCTTGAAATCAACTCATTACCGCAGCTGCAGCCTGTCAAGAAAGTGAATTGAGAGCTACCAGAAAAATCCCTTCCTCTATCACAGCAGAGAAAAGTGTGGCACTTGCTCTTCCCACCTCTCACCACAGAAGTGCTTGATGCTTCAGAAAGGGCATAGCTGGATGGCTCAAGAGCCACTCTCTGCTAATGTTATCATCTCTGCTGAGACCTTCTGCTGAGCTTCCCATGTCTGGGTGCCCCTGCCCAGGAGGACAAGGCAGAGAGAGACAGAATGAGATTTGGTCTGTTGGCTCGGTGACAGTGTGAGTGGTTCTCACCGGTCAGACTCTCTGGCAGAATCCAGGCTGGGTGGTGCACACAGCTTCCCCAAGGCAAGCACCTGCACTCAGGGTGGCATTTTAATGCTTGGTGTGTGGACAGTCAGGACTAACTGTGCATCTGTAGCTACTGCGAGACAACAGTGGTAAGCACAGAGATGCTTTTTGCCCCGCTCTGAAAGCCTGACTTTTAGATGCCTTATTATGTCCAAAAGAAATGCTTCAGGCCGAAGTGAGACTTACTTCTATCCCCTGTGCCACTAATCAACATAACACTTTTAGTAAGGAGACTTACATATTTCCCACATGCAGTGGGAAAGGGGAAACCATTAGCTGTCACATGCTACATTCTTGTTGGAGCTGCAAAAAGCTGCAGGATTGCATTAAGGGCAGACAAAGGAAGGCTGTGTTTGTAAAACTCAGCATAAGTGCTGTAGGATCTGCTTACCCTGAAGGATTGAATGGCAAGTGCCTAACACACATTTTAACCAATATCATTGCTGCAAGTTGAGCAAGCTAGAACTTGTATTTCATGAGTGGATAGAATACTGAAAGGTTTGGAAGAGAGCTAAAATTTTCAACTGGATTAGAGTTGGACAGGTATTTCACTTTAAGCTAAGAACAAATGAGAGCTAAAACTGGAAATTCAGGTTTTGAATTGGTTTTCTGATATCCCATAACTAAGCCTGGTAACTTCTCACAGCACAGTGCCAGAAGTTAGACATTTATGTTGACTTTGCAAGATTGGCCAATCCTGGTCAGTTCTGACAAAAGTAGGAGAGGAGGCACCTCCTAGAAACCTCCCAAATCAGCACAAGTTCACAGTTCAGATCCCCATGCTCTACAAAATGAGCTTGGTGGAGATTCTGTGTTTTGCATCTGGTCCATTTGTAGTTAGCATGGATTTGAATAGTATCAGGACTGACATACACTGAATTAATGCTGCTAGAAGTTTTCAAAGTGCTGCATTTCTGATGTAATTTTCTCCTTTCATTCTTGTTCTGTAAGCATCATTCAGGCTGTTTTCCCAAGAAACACCACTTATCTGTGGTTGATCCTGGACAGCATAGAAAAAATGTAGTTTAAGTCTTCACCTCAGGCCCCAGACAGCAAAGGACCTGCCATCACTGCCAGTAAAGTAATGGCAATTGGCATTGCCACAAAATTATTTCAGAGGCAGGAGCCATTAAAGAACATTCCTTTTAATATAAATTGATGATTTAAAATTTTTGGCATGATTTGCTGGGTTTGAGGTTCTTTTAGTTTGTTAGAATCTGATTTTTCAATTAGATTAACTTTTTTCTTGAAGCTTATACCCTGTATTTAATCAATGTAGAACAATGTTGAACACGATAAACCCATGAGCGACCTGGCCTGATTTAATTCGTGACTGACACTACTTGAGGAGGAAATTGAACTATGTGACCTTCAGTGGTCCTGAATTTTCCCATGATGTAAATAAGCCTAGGAAAGTTATGATGAGAAGTCTGAAATCTGAACTCCCACATCCCACTAATGTCACCTCAGTGGAAAAATCTTGCATTCTCTTGTGGCATTGTTATCTTGCAGGAAAGAAAATAAGTTTAAATGGTACAATGTTTGTTGAATGTCAGGTTTATTGTTTCAGTTCACATCAATATCATTACTTTCAGCTGTGTTTCCTAATACCTTATATGATGACTGTATCTAGTTCAACTCAAGGCACTTGCCTTGTGTGAACATGGTTTTATAGTACTAAAAGAGTACCTTTTGGACACTCACACACAACTGTCTCAAGTTGTTCTGAAGCCAAATCAAAGCGTTCGTGTGGTTAGCGAAAATTATTTTGAATTAGCCACATCATTAGCTGTTCTGGAGACAGCGGAAGTTTGAATTCTGATGAGTTAAATCATTTGGCTGTGTGGAAATATTTGCTCAGGTACAAAACTCTTGCTTTATCTCAGTCTATGGTTTTGTTCCTATAGCTTTATTTGCCTACCAGGATACTGAATGGCATTATTAAAGCGTGTTTAAAAAACCCCTTGTCCAGCAAAATCAACATATTAAGGCTTGGAGCTGTCTGGGACACAAGCAAAATTTAGAAGTGGCTGGAAATGTATACCTTTTTCAAGGGCAGAAACCCTTAATGGCATAGCTTTACTTTTCTTAGAGAGTGTTCAACCCATTCTATGCAAAACCATATGGTATCTAGTCCTCTCCTCTCCTTTCCATCACCGCCTTTGAGATTCAAAGCAGATTCTGTGTGAAACTGTTTGTTTATTTTTGGGAAACAGCTAGACTGGGAGAAATGTGCCACTATCACATGCATATTTGGGGGGGGGAAAGTCATTAGAATTTATTCTTTTTCATTTTACATTACACTCAGCATTAAAATTCTATTCAGCTCTGCTCACTAGAGAAAACTTACTTTAGGAGGATATCTTTAACTGACTTAGATGATCTCCCAATTTCAACAGCTGCTATAGGAATACAGTTTGTGACCTAAGAAAAACACAATCCTCTGTAGTGACTATAAGGAAGCTGAGGTTTTCCAACAGATCTGCAAACTGGGTTTTTCTATGAAAAACCAAAAAGTCCTCGTATTTTAACATATCTATGTAACCTTAAATTGTGAAAAATGCAAAAATTATCTCTAAAAGCATAAGTGGAGTAACAAATTCTGTAAGAAAAAAAAAATCTAAAAAGGTAATTGTCTCAACAAAACATTTAAAAATTGTATTTAAACATCTGCTTTGAGTTTGGACTGTTTTTTAAATACTTGCACCTGAGTTTTGGCATAGGAATGGCAGCTCAGGTTCTTCATGCCTGTTCCATTCTCAAGGGACCAAGCAATCCAGACTGTATCCTCCCCTGAACGTTGTGCTTTTGAGAAAAGGGGAATAGAAGGGGATCTAGACTGCTGTCCCTGTTATGTACCTCAGTAGCCCATGCAGGTATGTGCTATTTTTTAATCGATCTAAACCACAATGCTGAGCACAAATGAAAACTTAGGGACTTCTTAGTGGTAGATAAAAAAGTTAGAGAAAAATTAATATTACCTCTCCTCTCCAGTCATTTTCAGAAATATATTTTCTCTTCAGAGACACTTCTACAAAAAAACCTGCTGACTAGATCTCTTTATTGGAGAGCAGTGCACTCTGGCAACACTTTTTTCCGCCCCCCTGACAGTTTTTACTCTTGTGCCAGGAACTGGGGTCACACAGATTTATCTGTGCTGGTCCGATGCCATCATGGCACTATAGATTTTAGAAGGCTAAATAAATACTTTGTAACAACCCCATCCTGTCATCTGAATAAAGTGGAGTTTATAAGTGCATTTTGAATAATGAAATTAGCCAGAGCTGTGTTGTTTGAACCCTGCTGAAGAAGTCAGCTAACATTATCACGAATGGGAATGATTGATGAAACAAACAGCAGGAGAACAGAGACAGCATTTCTGTTATTTCTTTTATTTTTTCAGATGAGGAAAAGAGAAGATGTTCTCCAGCTGTGTGGAAATAGAGTTCAAATCACAATCATTACCCCATTTTACACAGAGCACTGGGTTCTTTGGTTAGGATTCAGATAATTAATGAAGAGCAAAGGGAAATTCCTATTTTTACTAAAGACAAACTTCATTTTGCTAGATGGAGTTAGTTTATATTGCTGGGAAATGTGGCCTACTCAGTTTGTTCCTGTAAAGCGGAGAAGATAAAATGCTTTGAAGTATTACAAGCTAAGTTTTTTAGTGGGGTGTAACTCTTAAACTCCATTGGGGAAAAAAAAAAGAGAGAGAGAGAGTTATGATAGTTTGGAATGTTTCATATGAGTTCTGGTTGATATTGCAAAATTGATGTTCTGTGAATGGGTGTTCGAAGCTGCCATCTGATCTTGGAGCTGCGTACTCCGTAGGATCATTGCACCTCCACATTTTCATTTTAGATGGAGGTTCATTTCTGATTTCTGAAACCGAGGGACCTTGGCCTGAAAACACATGAATTTGGAGAATGAGTTCCTTGTACAGGAGAAAGAAAAGGCGTGAATAGTGCCCTGCTACGTGGTGACAGAGTTTGGAGGATCAGGGACTGTGAGGAAATCAGCCAGGGGACTCACAGACAAGCACCAACTTGCAGCCTAGGCACCTTTTTGGAAGAGAAAAGAGAAAAGAGAAAAGAGAAAAGAGAAAAGAGAAAAGAGAAGAGAAGAGAAGAGAAGAGAAGAGAAGAGAAGAGAAGAGAAGAGAAGAGAAGAGAAGAGAAGGGCACTATTTCAGTTGGAAGGGACCTACACTGATCATCTAGTCCTTTCCTACAGGAGAGCCAGACGTGATCACCTGTCCCCAGCCTGCAGAACAGCAGTGGAAGAAGAGTTGCATCAGGCCAGTCTTGTTCAATATCCCATGCTTTAGAAAAGCCTGAGAAAAAATGCAAAACCATGGGAAGGATGTAATACTTTCCCACAATACTTTGAGTTCCAGAAGTAACCTGCATTGCCTCAGGGTAATTCCCTCCTCTGGAAATCTGCCGTGGTCTGGTGCATCTTGGGCACGTACACAGGCTGCTGTTATTTTCTATTTAGGTATGCAGACTGCCTGTGTCCTCACTGTGTAAAGTCATGGGCCCTGACCCATGGCAAGTTATTTACACGGCCTCTGACACTGCTTGCAGAGACAGGAAGTCAAGAAGGGAATTCTGAAATGTGCAAAGGATTTCACAGGGAAACTCATAGGAGCAGGAGGCGCCTGCAGCATGTTATGTGGTCAGCACAAAATGTGTTACTCAAGAGCTGTAGGAGTCTGAAAGGAGATCTGGTCAGCAGTATCTGCCACAACTAGGCATAAACATGTTTCCAAACTTCCCCAGAGCTGCTCAGTTTGTTTTCTTTCACCACCATACCACTCTGCAGAGATGACTGGAAGTGGAGCTCCAACAAGGGATTTCCTCAGGCTACTGAGTGGTCCATGAGGTCAGCACCAGTGTTGGGAATATGATGGTCCTTGGCTGGAAACCTGCAGAAAGCTACCAGGATGTTCACAAAGTCATTAAAAGAGCAGGGAAGAGTTACAGCTACTCAGACCAAGGAAACATGCTCTCGCTGTGCTGGGGTGTAATCACAGCTGCCAGTGAAGTGGGAGAATATTTCATTCTCTGTCCATCCAGGAAATGGGAAGGTAGTGGAGAGCATTAAAATGTTTTCAGAGCACTTAGACAAAGATTTGCACATAGCGATCAAAGTAGTCCTCTTCAAGGTGCTATTAGTTACATCACCTTTGGAGGAGACCAGTGGCATTTCAACCAAGCAGATTTCTGCCTTGCACTGCTTTGGCTGTGTCTGACCAGTGAATTGGACTTTGTGCATAGTCTCATGAGCTGAAGTTTCTTGCCTGTAGGAGGATTTTTTTTAATGAAGATTTGAGAAAGGTTGAATGCTATTAAAATTCAGGGTGCACTGGACTTTATCAAGAGTTAAAATATTTATCAAGCCACAGCCCATCAATAATCACAGCAGGCAGTGCTGTGGACTTAGCTCAGTTTCAGATAATAGCAATGTTGCCACCATATTAACTTGGAAGATAGATAGAAATGAGAATATGATTAATCATTGTTAGCCTTGCTTGGCTGATGTGTGTTTGCCTTTTAGGTAATGTATATGCATTATTTTTTTTGAATGCACAAATATCTATTATGCATGTACTGCCACACAATTTCTTTCAGATTCAGTTAAATAGAGTGAATCATTTTGAGAGGAGTCAGGCAGTTTGAATACTTTGCATTGCCGTCACAGACGAACAAAACTCAGCAGTATTCCCACACATCATGTGCATGCAATTTTTAGCAGCATTCATTTCTACCATCAAAAGTATATGATAGGAGTTTTAAATCACTGACATATTACCAATATTCCTTGTACTTTCCCTTGTGTCTAATCCCATAGCATTTTCAGGGAAGCGAATGTGAAAGGAAGGCAAGGGTAGTATTTTGTGATACCTTGCTTCTTCAGGATAAATACCATTGTTCTTGTAAATATCTACACAACTGTTGTCGTTTAACCCCAGCTGGCAACTAAGCTCCATACAGCCACTGGCTCACGCCCTCTCTGTGGGATGGGGGAGAAAATCAGAAAGGTAAATTTGAGAGAACTCCTGAGCTGAGATGAATATGGAAAGCAAAATGCTTGCACACAAGCTAAACAAAACAAGGAGTGCATTCACCACTTCCCATGGGTAGGCAGGTGTTCAGCCATACCCAGGAAACCTGGGCTCCATCACATAAACTTAGGAAGAGAAATGCCAACACTCTGAGCATGCCTGCCTTCATCCTTCTTTGCCTGTCTCTATGTGCTGAGCATGATGCCATTATGGTGTGGGATATCCCTCTGGTCAGGTGGGGCCACCTGTCCCAGCTGTGTCCCTTCCCAAGTCCTTGTGCAGCCCCAGCCCCCTCGCTGGTGGGGTGAGGAGCTGAAAAGGGCTTGTCTCTGTGCAAGCCCTTCTCAGCAATAACAAACATCCCCCTGTTACATCAGCACAAACCCAAAAGGTAGCTTCATACAACCACTGTGAAAAAAGTTAACTCTACTCCAGACCAAACCAGCACAACAACCAATGGCAAAAAACCAGAAAGCTTCTTCTTCATGCTGGCAACAGACCAGCAATGAATTCAAACTTGCATGATTATCCATTTCTTTTGGAGTCCTAACATTACCCTTGGCAGGGTAGATATATAAATATGTATTTGAAAATAAATGTTTCCATGGGGCTGCAGCATATGAGAGTTTTGAAGACAAGAAAATTTTGTAGAGGTGAAAGATATGAAAAGCTGCTTCAGGCATTGTGGCTTCCACTTATACAGCCTGGAGATTTTTTTCCAGCTGTCTGGATTTGACATGTATCTTCTCTTTTGAATATGATTGTAGACAAACTGGCTCTGATCTTTCTATTACCAGTTAGCAAAAGCCTTTGAACAGTACCAAGGTGCTGTGTAGCTGATCATCCTGCCTTCTGGTGGAAAGATAAAAGATTTTGATGGGGCTTATCAGAGATCTGTTTCAGATACCTAAAAGCTTACTCTACCTCCCACAGGTCAAAATTTTAGAAAAAAATTATTTGATGCAACCTTGTCTTGTTTAGAGGGAAAAGGAGAATATGTTTCAAGACAATCTCACAGGATGTCTGAAAAAACATATTTCAACTGAAGATTTGGACTCATCTAGGCAAATGAAAGCCTGAATCACTGAAACTGCCAATTTCTTTAATTAGCTGATTTTCTATTGGAATATTCAGGTTTTAAGATTTTATTAGATGAAAAAGTGACATTTTCTGTGAAAAAAATTGAATAAAATTTTTATTTTATTGGAAATTCAGGTTTAGGCTGTTCAGGGACTATTTTTTTTTCTCAGATACATCTGAGCCTTACATTTGTATTAATCCCTCATGCCCAAACCAATCTTTTCAAAGTGGGCCCCAGCCTTTGACTTTCTCAGGTATAGCCATACCACCAGCTCCTGCAGTCACAGTAGTAAGACTGAAGATATGAACACTAGAGACAGCTGCATTCTCTCATTTTCTGTCTAAGAACACTCCACTTCCTTGGCAACGACCCTAAGGCTGTGAAACTTATTGCTGCCTTCCTGAACTTCAGCTGGGATACTCGTGAGCAGAACCACATCATAACCAGAGAGACAGGAACTCAGAAATGCTGAGCTGTTTCATCAGCCCAGAATCTTTATTGCAATCCAACAGTTTCTCCCCACCCAAGTTATAAAACTGTTTCCTAATCCTCTCTTCCAAGTGATGGAGAATTAAATATTGCCTGGAGTTCCTGACAAGATCAGTTATGATTTTTAATATCCTTCTTCTGCAAAATTTCCACTTTCTGGGTGGAGGTGTGAAGAGTGTATATTCTTGTGTAAATGTATGTGCATGTTACAGTTCTTCAGTCTGCAGAGTTGTATGTCTCCATATGTGCTTACCTTCCCCTGATGTTAATGGAAACTATGTGGAAGTGTCCTTGTGGAAGAATGTTTTAGAGAAGGGAATATTCAGTTAGGCGGGGTCTTCCTGTTAGCACTTTTATTGCACTTCTAGAAGAAACCTTTCTTACTGTGAGAAACAATGAGAAAATCAACTTGCTTGATGACCTAATCCAAAACCGATTACTGAGTGTAGAGTCACTGGATGGGACCAGAAATACCTCAACTTTCTAAATCCGTAGGACGCATTTGTTTTACTCACACTGTATTTAATGTAGCTAATCTGGAAAGAGAGCATGCCCAGCAGAGCTCAACATCATGCGCTGGATCTGGTCAATGACATCCATAGACATGGTGATGCATGAAAACCCCCCCATTTTTAAAAATTAGTGATTGTATTAAAGAGATTAATCCAATGGCAGGGACTTAAATTTCAGGTTCACCACTGCAATTTAATATTGACAGTAAATCCATTCTCTTCTGTTTGCTGGGGGTTTTTTATTGCAATTCATTATTTAATTCAACCAGCAGCAAGTACCCTACAGAAAGACAAAATATATTTCTGTCATAGTTTCTTGAACTGAGTGTATAGTTGTAACTACCACTGGTACTTGAAAATTTTCCATTTTGGGCCAGTAAAATTTCTCCATATTAAAGTTGAAAAGATTGTTTAGGATCTAGAGACTGAAAAAAAGGAGACGCAGGATATCAGGAAGTTGGATCATCAGGAAGCTGTGAAATGGAACAGGTTTTTGTGAACAGTCAATGGTCAATATGAAATAATAGAACTTCAGATGTGGTTTTAAAGAGATGAAAATCTTTAAACTAAGCAGTTAAAAGAATGTGAGCTAGGAGAACACTTACTTCACAACTGTATTGTCAGCAAAACCACAATTTTCTGTAGTCATTTGAAATTACAGGCAATAATAATTACATGCCAGAGAGAACTGGAGGCTGGCTGGCTCAGCGGCAGCATCACTGTAGTGGTGGAGCTCTGACAGCAGGAAAATGCATCATGATGGAGCACCTGGAGCTCTCCAGGGAGCTGAGGCAGAAGCAGAGGGACTCTCCCCACGTGCTGCTGCTGGTATAGGCTGTGGTGTGAGCAAGCTTTGCAGGCAGCACAACAGCAGCTTTATCTCAGCACACCAGTGTGAGGCTGGTGCTGCTCATCATCCCTGCTTCCTCACAAGCATATGGAGCTCTGCAGGTAGGTTGTGAAGCACTGTGGTGGTCTTTGATTAACCTGTGCCATGTGCAGTGCCTGAGGGACAGACCTTGGAATCAGGACATACACTGTAACTTTCGCTCAGATAAGATTCCATCCTGTCTCCTGTCTTTGGTGATCTACATCCACTTCTAGCTCACTTCATACTCCGCTTCTACTGCTATCACAGTGTGGGAGAGACCAGCAATACATATGGCTTTCATGCACACAACATGCATCAGACTTGGCTGCTCACCTGCTCCCCCATCAGGGTCTAGCACTGGCTTCCAAAGGCTCATCAGCTGGGGTCCTGACTCTGCTAATGAACCTTGCTTTGGTTAGCTTTTTACCCCAGAATAGGGTGGGACTTGTTTTATGCTGAAGTCTTGTATTGTGAGGGACAGCAACCATTTGGGGAACCATAGCTCTGCTCCTCCACCCTACAAAGCCAACCAAGCCCTGGTGGATTTGTCCTTCACTTGGTCATGTCACCTCTGTAATCAAAGCAG
Organism: Aleadryas rufinucha; assembly: GCA_013397815.1. Taxonomy (NCBI): domain Eukaryota; kingdom Metazoa; phylum Chordata; class Aves; order Passeriformes; genus Aleadryas; species Aleadryas rufinucha. The sequence continues at coordinate 98,935 of VZTH01008183.1, read as the reverse complement.
TGTATTCCCTGTGCATTGTTTACTCTTCAACTCTTCTTCACATTCAGAACCTCTTTACTTTAATTTCTTCTTTGTGCTAATTCATACACTTTTGTTAGTCCCTTCTACTTTCCTTTTCACTTCTTATACAGTGGATCCCTTTTCCTCATAGCTACCACTTTTTAAATTGTAGCTTTTCCTTCTTTCTGTACTTTTTCTTTTCTTTTTCTGAATGAATATTAATATTTTAATTAAATCACCAAGAGGCATATTTAGAACCCCGAGGGTTCACTTTGAACTATGAAAAGGAAAAGGTTTACTCTGTGCTATAAACAAAATGTTAATTTGAATTAATTGAAGGAAATGCTCTGCCTATGATAGACTTGTTCCTGAAATGCTCTGCCTATGATAGACTTGTTTCTGAATAATTAATGATTTCAGCCAGAAAAAGTAAACACTATGGCCCTGAATTTTGCTTCTGGTTCCACCAGTGTCAGCCTGGAGCAGATCTGCAGATATGAGCTGAACTGATCTCATTTGATATTGGTTCAGCCAAAAGTAATCTCTGGGATGAAAGCACCATGGGAAAAGGGCATTTTGGTCTGTGTTGTGTCCGAATATTTTATAGCACTTGAAGTGCTCTTCCCCACCTCTAGTGCCTTGTTTTTCAGAAGAGTGGTGGAATGGTTTCCCTCATAGCTGAAACATGGTGATAACTGGAGTGAGGAGTAGGGGTAGCTGGGATTCAGGAGCCCATTGGTTGAGGAAGGGCCTGTAGTAGTGAGGGGAAAAAACTGATGCCTAGTAAGATCTCACCTGGAACAGGTGGGGAAGTGTCCCTTGGCCGGGAGAAGCCTGTGGGGAGGGAAGAGATAGGGACATGTGCCACTGTCTCTAACGTCCCTTGGTCTAAGATAACTCTGGCAGGTGTGCCTCTGGCTTGTGGTCCCTTCTTCTCCCTTCTGCACTTTGAAACAGGAGGAATAAATAACTTCTGCTTTATCCTTCCTTCTTGTGAATGTTGAATCCTTGATATATGGATCTTCATGATTATGATGTGGAAGAGGGGAAAAGAGTGAATAATGCTGAGGGAGAGGAAGAAAATAGTCCCTGGGAGAACTGCTGTCTGAAAGGTGAGGACTCTTCCAAGCCTCATTACAACTTTATTCCCCTCTACGCTGCACCTCTTTTGACAATTATTGAGGATCTGTTTGTTCTTCTCTTTTATGAGGAGCCCTGCAAAAGAGGGACAATCACACACACCTTTATATTTCCTGCTAATCCAAAACTGAAACAAATGCTGCAAAGCCAAAACTTGCATTTGACCATTGTATGTCAGAGTCACACACAGAGAAGGCATACAATGCAGAGCTAGAGAGAAGTGGAGTTATCTCAGATATATAACAAGAATTATCTTGCATGATATTATTATTTAGTATTTCCCACAATGCATGGTAAAAAGCTACTCTCCACTGGATATCAGTTTATTCAAAGGTTCATGTAATTAGTCACATTAATACTGACGGCTCATAAAGAGATATTTCCAGATTCCTGTTGAATGCTTACATTGAAGATGCACGACAGGCCACTTCACCACCCTCATAGTCCTTCCAAAAGCTTCTGCTGACAATTTCCAAGAGGCGCTTGGCAGAACAGCCCTTTGGTTTAACCCATGACCGAATGTGTGGTCTTGCTCATAGTTGTGTATTTCCCATAAAAACAAGAATCCTCAGATTTAGTTTATTGTATAACGTCTCAAGTTTTCTTGGCAGCACAAGGCAAATGAGAAAAAAAATATTTCAAGTAGTTTCTTAATAATTCGAAGGAATAAATTGTTTTGCCTTTGGTCCTTTCCCAAGAGTCTGAGACTTAACATATTTACCAGTTCTATTTCCAGTCTATACCTATTCTTACACTGTATTAGTATCCTGCCCTTTCCAATAACATTTTTCATAAATTCCATGAGGATCAAATCACTCTTGGGCATTGTCTACCCTCAAGCCACGCTTTTTGGCATAAAAATAGCATTAAAAATACCCCCAAAGCAGGAGTCTTATAATGCAAATGTGCCAACAAAGTGAACGGCAGGTTAAAAATGACCATTAATTTTACTTGTAACAAAAGTGGAAAAATGCATAGGTTTTAGAGTGTGTGAGAAAATTTTGAGGGAAAATGCTTGTTTCCACTGAAATAGAGTTGCAGGGATGAGTTTTTAGATTTTCTATGACATAGAGTAATTTCAAGATAAGAAAGTCTTAAATATTATTCAACTCTAATAGAGGAAAAACTACTTAAGCCTATCAGTCTTTACAAGGCACTTACTTTTTCTGTACGTGAGGTGATTCTTAAAAGGGATTTGAAGAAATGTTATTAGAGTCTTCTCTCCCTGGAATCAGAAAACTATGGGGTCTGAAAAGAAATACCTGACTCAAAATTTTGATCACAGATTCAGAAAATTATTAGAAAAATATATTGGCAGAATAGCGTTATTAATATTGAAATCAGTAATACCTCTAAAGAGTTATAATTCCTCTCTGCTAACAGGACTCTTAGAGAGATTTATTTTCTCCCACTGAATAATGTGAGTCTCAAATCTAAAGAGTGATTACTTTCGCAGTGAATTTCTAAAGCGTAGCAGTCAGGAGAAAGTACCTACTTTTATGGAAGTGCCCTTTGAAATATAAAGTTCAACCCTGCATTAATGAATCTGTTCACACTTTTGCCAGTGTATGCTACTGGTGGTTTGTAGTGTCTTTGAAGGATCATATATTTCTATTTACTTGACAATTTTGTTTTTTTTTTTTAATGCTGCATTCTTCTTTTTAATTACAAAAAATATGTTCCAGAGAGGAGGTGTCCTTCATGCTGTGCAGAGAGCTGCTGACATGCTGATGTCCTTTATTCCCCCAAGAAAAGTACATGAAGCCTCTCATCACTGCCTCTGAGAACCCAGTGAGGTACCCAACACTGCTGCTAGCTCCCAGCAAGCTCTGCAATGTGGTGAAAAACACCCAGGAGCAGAAATCCCACCATGAAGTTAACCCCCTGAATCCCACTAAGAAGTCAGTCCCCTGAATGTTCAGCACAGAAGAGCTGGCAAAGGCTTCCATGGAGAAATAAGTGCCTGTGGAGGTAGGAGCCTTTTCCTGTGAACCCTGTTGTTGTGGTTTAGAGATGGGACTTTCCCAGCTCTCTGAGCCTGACTCTTCTGCTGTGCAGCTGAATGCCTCACCTGGTGCCTAGAACTGCTGTTGATCTTCACCAATCAGAGACAAACATCTTGCTTCAGTTTGTGTCTCAAAACACGTCTAGAAGCAGCTTTTGAATAAATGAACCTTTTTTCCAGTGTACAGCTTTTCCTTGGACTGAAATTTCTAATGATTATTTCCAGATTTTTCTTACTGTTCACAGATTTGGTGGTTTTGGGGTTTTTTTTAGGTGCCTCAAAGCCCCATCCAACCTCTTACTTGTTTCTTTCAGTAATTGTCTCCCGTATTTATGCTGCATGAATTTGCAGAATATTCCTTAGTTCCCTTTTTAATCCTCACCTCTCTTTCTCTCTCTTTTCTCTCTCTCCCTCTCTTTTTAGCTCACTAGTTCTCAGGCTGATCATCTCCTTCAAAAAACTCGGGCTTCAAATCTCTCTCCCAAACCTTCCTTATCCTGTGTCAGAGCATTACACATTAGATTGGTCCAGTAACTAATTGAAGCTGTTGCATGTTTGGAAAATTAACACTGCTTTACTGAACTTGATTAAGAAGTCCCCAAACCCTTGGCTGAATCCTGACAGCTGGACTTGGTCTGAAATATGGTAAATGAGTTTATTTGTGTGATTGCAGTAAGAGAGCCTGTAACATGATGGGAAAAATGTGGGCAGGTATTGTTCATTCATGCTGGTATTCCTGAGGTACATTTTTGGCTGATGATGTGCCAAATTGTCCTGCCTTTATCTTAGTTTCCCAAACCCATTTTCTGTCTTAAATTCAGCTCCACTAATGATCACCACAGTTTCAGTGCCAAGCCAGATACAGTTGGCTACTTATTGTTAACCACAGGGTCATCTAAATATTGCTCTGAGCTACTCAACATACAGCAGAGGTTCTTCAGATCTGCTCTCATCCATGCAGGTGCAGAAGGCAGCTAACTATTACCATCTGGTCCCTGGAACTGCGTTTGCAGGGGCAGCCAGAAAACAGACACCTGTTTGGAACAGGATGGCAAAATAAATCTTAGCTAAATTATGTTGCAAGAAGGGCATGAGGGAGCAAAAACTGAAAGAGGAAATGGACAACTCGTTCCTTACCTGCAGGAAAAAACCCCAAAAAACAAAACCAAAAAAACAAGTAGGGTAAGAGGGACAAAGCTCTTGGGGTTGTAAATTACATGTACAGTGAGGAAATGGGAAACCCATTTGTAAATTTAGTTCAAGGAAAGGCACTGCTGCACTTTCTGTCAGATCCTGTGCCAGTTTACGTTATCTATCAGGGAAGTGCTGTTTTTTCAACTCCTGCTGAACCATGGGTGAGTCTACATCTGGCTATTAGCTCTTCATAGAGATTTGTGTCTGGTTTTGTTCCTGATTTTGGGTTCATAGAATCATGGCAGGGTTTAGGTTGGAAGGGACCTTAAATATCCTCTAATTCCAGCCTCCCTGCCATGGACAGTGACACTTTCCACTAGACCAGGTTGCTCAGAGGCCCTTGAATACTTCCAGGGATGGGGTACCCACAACTTCTCTGGGCAACCTGTTCCAGTGCCTCACCACCCTCACAGTGAAAAATTTCTTCCTGATATGTATCTAAACCTACCCTCTTTGAGTTTAAAGCTTTACCCCTTTATCTTAGCACTATATGCCCGTGTAAAAAGTCCCTCTTTCCTTTTTTATAGGCCTTATTTAGGTTCTGGAGGGCTGCAACAAAGTGTTCCCAGCACCTTCTCTTCTCCAGGCTGAGCAATCCCAGCACTCTCAGCCTGTCCTCACAGGAGAGGTGTTTCAGCCCCCAGTTTATCTTCATGGCCCTCCTCTGGACCTGCTCCAACAGGGTTCCCAATCTGCTACCATTGTCACTTTTGCTGAGTGACTTCTGCCACCTTTTTCACTCCTGCAGGAACACGTCCCTTACAACTGCCAAGTGTCCTCATAAACCCACTGCTGACTTCACGCAGCACAACAAAAATGTGCTTGTGCAATTAGAAACCAGATTTGCTTGCAGTTTATTCCTGGCTGCTACGTGAAAGTGAACTAAAATTACTTGTAATTAAGACCCCCAGCATCTTGATTGTAAGATTTATCAAGATTTAAATATTGGTAATATAGTCCTTGTTTATCAGCTTTTATCTGCTTGGATTCCAAACACCACATAAACATTTACTTACTTTTAAACACATTCTCAAAACAGCAAATTTGTGAAAGTGGATCATGGGCTTCAGGCAAAGTTTTGTCCTAATACTGGCTTAGAAACAATTTCTTCTCTCCTGCCTTTGTGCTATAAATCATGCTACATCTTCGCAGTTATCACTACTTCTTTGATTTTCTAAAATTAAAGTGAAATAGTTGTTTCTCCAAGACATTGTGTCATTATGTTCTGTAAAGTGTATAGAGCAGATGTTTTCCTCTATCTGTGTGACCTTACCCTTGCATTTGACTTCTGCTTGTTGACATAGATTTTAATTGCAGATCCTTCTCCCAGCAAACAGCTATAAATCTTCAAAGGAATGTAACTCTAGCTCTAAATTGCAATGCATGGGTGTGTGTTGAATACCTCAGGTTACCCACTAGCTCAGGATAGTAGGTGATTCAGGAGAGGATGTCACTAACAGAGCAGCAAGGTTATTTTGAGGAAGTTTCCTTGTGTGTGCTGTTCCTTTGGTTTGGAAGACACAATATTATGTGGTAATTTAGGCTTGATTTCATAAATAACAGCCTTGGCTTCCAGTCTGATTCAGTCTTCCTTTGCTTCACATTTTCCGGGCTTTTCCTGCCAAGCTACATTTTTTGTTCCTTAGCAGATTGCTCTCTGCTATCTCCTGGTTTCTCTTACACCAAGTCCCTTTAGGCACCATATCACATCTTTTGAGCTGTACTTTCCTGTGAACTGTGGAGGAGCCAAATGGAAACTGCAGTTCGAGGAACTGGTAATTTGGCAGGACCGTGCTCATGCCATAAATCAAACTGACAATAAATCACTAACTATTATTTGGTATGGCTAGGACTGAAATGAATATTGTATTTGGAAGCGTCCTTTTTTCCTTCCATCCTGAGAAGCCACGTGTTTCTATTTTTCTGTCCAAATATGAGGACCAGCAATATTATTCCTGGGTATAGGAAATTAAAATATATTTTTTCATCTGTGTTATAAATATTATTTACTTAAGATAATGTTTTCATAATGCTTTTTTGTTGTCTCACAACCTACTGGCTACCTAGAGTGGTGTTTCAGTTAGCTCATTTGAATATATTAATCCTTCAAAAAGAGAAAAATTGGAAGAGGGAAGGTGATTATCTTTCTCATTAACAATGTAACACTGGCATCTAGCTTTTAGGGTTTTTTGTAAGATTGACTACAAAGCTGCCTGTGGTATGACGATTATATATAAAAATTGTGTTTATGGATGTATTTCTTCTATGTACCTCTAATAATGAGATGCTGTAAAGCCCGCATGCAGAAATTGTTAGCCCATAAAGCAAATAAAAAAATAAAACTAGACCAAAAAAATTGGGCCAAGCTTCTACATCCTGAAGGTGAAGAAGGAATGACTTAATGCTTCCTGGATTAAGGAGCCCTGTTGGGTAAGCAAATAGAGTGTGTCCATCTGTGAGAGCTGGGAAGGGAGGACAAAAATCCAAGGTTCCTATTCGGAGTCTGTTTTCAAGCCTGCTGGCTTCCTGATGCTGTGGGTTAGACCTGGGAGTCTGAGCCAACCGAGGCTGAAACTTGACCCTGGAAAATGAAAAGAAAAAAGTGCTGTTGAGCTGCAAATCCAGGTTTGCTGTGCTTCTGAGATGTCTCTCTGTTATCAGTCTTGGACCTCAGGGCAGCTGTGTATCCAGAGAACAAATTGTCTCGATTGGCATCAGCAGCCTGGGTAACCAGGTCAGGAAATGAAGTAATTTCACATATTAAAGCTCTCTGAGAACCCTGGTAGCCTGCAATGGCCTATCCTAAGGGATTGCCCAGAATCATCACATTTCACCAATCAAATAGCACAGTAGATCAGCAGTGACTTCTGGCTTGGCACTGGCTGATAATGCCAAACACAAAGAGGGTTGTACAGCAGGACATGGTTCCAAGATTGGGAAATATTTGAAACCATGTCTGGATTGTCAGGAGCCTGGTGTAGAAATGTGTTGTCTTCATGGCCAGTTATGTGAATGTTATTTTTGGTAACAGGAATCATCATTTACGGCATTGTGGAACATTAAGTGTGCAGATGCTGCCAAGTGATAAAATGGCAGTGTTATCAGTTTGTGTTAGCTCAGCACTCAGGAAGTCAGGATCTCAACAACAGTGGTGCAATGTGTGTGCTTATTTGTCCCACAGGTTCTGCCAAGACACCCCTCTCTCACATCCCTGTGAGAAATGATGGAGATTTGAGTTGCACAGGTGTTTGGGATATGGAGAAGCAAATATTCAGGTGCCACAAATTGAACCTTGCTCCTTGTGCTCAGGAGACAGTTTGAATCTACACACAAAAGCTGTATTAAAAAGAGAGGAGAATTATTAGACTTTACAAGGAAAGACTTACAGGCTGTCTGAAATTAGGTTTTTGGCACTAGTTTAATTTCAAAGGTTGTCTTTAGTTCTATTCCAGAAACATACTTGGTAAAGTCAGTTCTGTATTTCCAGCCAAGACCAGTGGAGTCACTGGAGAATTTCTTTAGATTTCTCTTCACTTTGTGAAAAATAAATGAGTTCTGTTTGCAAAGATTCCATATACCTCAAACTCCCTGCTGTAGAATATTAATAAATAACTATTTTTACACGGAAAGCTCTCAGGTAAATTGGGCTTTTGTGAGAAAACCTTCAAGATTTTTCTTTTGTTACTGGCTTTATACTATCCAAAATCTGGCCTCATTTGTTCCTGTTGCACAGAAACAGCAAAATGCTTGAGAGCATTGAGTCTGAGCAATCATTTCATCGAGCTGTTTCACTGGGCTAAGATTCTATGTGATGCTCCCCAGTCTACAGCAAAGCCCCCGGGGTTTACTGGTGTGGCATGGATTTTTCCCAGTTAACCAGTCTGCCTGTGGCAGCTGTCTTTGCCAGTAGTACTGGGCCACGTGCAGGATTAGCTGCGTTGACACCCTTGTGTTAGCAAGGGGAAGGTTTAATTGAAGTTTCTTCTATGCATCCCTGTATTATGAGATCTGAGTCAAACTTTAGGTGTTCTCTAGTTTTTTGGAGAAAGGCATGTTCTGTCTCTGCTAGTCGCATTTATTTTTGCCTTTCTAAGCCCCAAGGCCTGTAAAGTTGGCCCAGCTTCTTTAAGTGAATGTAATAAAAACATTCAAAAAATACCCCCTGAGACACAAATCACTAGGTTGTATTAGAATGGATTCTTGTACTCAAACACAATTCTCACTTAAATATAGAAACTTGGACAAACACTCACTCTAAAATAAGTTTTCTTTTTTAAAAAAGGGACACACAAATGTGGTCTTTGAAGAATACCAGAATATAGACTTAACCAAGAGGCCAGAATGGTTTTAGGAGAAGAAACATCCCCTGGTTTTGGAAAATAAAATATATTTATAGCGGTCTAAAATACATAATGAAATATTTTGGTGTCCTTGGAAAATATGTAGCACACACTTGGGGTTTTTCGGAGTGAGAGAATAAAATATTCACTTTCAGCTAAGAAAAGTGAACTTTGAGAAGAGTCAAGCCCTTAATCCTTATTTCCTGCTGGCAGTTCTTTGTCATGCTGTGTTATGAAAGAATGCAAAATGGTGAGTCAGATTTTGTAAATGAGGGGTGAGAAAAATGGGAATTGTATTTTTAGAAAAAGAGAAAACTGAGACATAGACACCATTTGAAACAAACCTGCTTTCAAAAATACTGGCTGCAGAAAAAATGAAGGTAGCCCAGATTCTGTATGTCAGGCTTACAAAACTGAAAGTCTGAGAGGAAGTTTTCTTATCATGATGTAGACCAGCCTGGAAAAAATACTTCTTGCCTCCAGAGAACATTAAAAGTTGTTCTCTCTCATCAACATGCATAGTTTAATTGCAGTCTGGAGCAGATGTTAAAAATCATTTCATCCTGATTACCGTACTCATTGAAAAAAAAGTCTTATTTAGTTTTGTAATGTGAAAATGATTGGCACAGTTAAAAATTGTTACACACTAAGGCCATAAAGTTAGCAAAAAAGTATGGATACAAATAAAATTCCTAAAAATATACCTAAATAATTGGCATAAGTACAATAGATATATGGGATAAATCCATTTTTCTGTATATCAGGCCGTGTTTTACAGTTAATGATTTTCTTTCGTTAAATAGATTTTACTGCTGTTTAGTGAACTGAGGCCTTTAGTCCCTGTTGCCACATCTTTCAGAATTTTAGAGGTAGTGCATCTCACCTTCCAATATCTTGTTTTCATTGATAGGTTGAGAGAGGAAAGCAAATTGTCTTTTCCCTTTTTTTCTGGATGTCATGTGATGTAGCTACAGCACCGATCTAAACTAAAAAACTGAAATAACTGTTGGAAGAAAAGCTATTGTTGAAAAACTCTGTATCACCTTATTTGTTTCGGTTTAAGGTTCTAAGCTTGGCCCTTCACTAGTTTGATACCTTCTGAAATTTTGACTGAAGATTTGGATATTTTCAATATAATTTTTCTCTAAGTATGTGCAATCTGTCATAGTTCACGTGTAATATCAAAACTAATTTGCATTAAATCTATATTAAAGACAAAAGCAATGTTTTGTTTTTATTTGGGTTTTTAAATTGAAAACATATTTTAATTTATTTTGCCTAGGTATTAACAGTATGGAGAGCTCAAAAACTGTGGTGCATATTGGAGAGAGTTGTGGAATGCTCCAGACTGATATAAGTCCAGCTCCATTCAAACCCCCCTGCTGAGCTCATCATGTCCCAGGCGAGTATTGGACAACTTAACTTCTCCCTCTTGGCACCTTCTGTGCTGTCCCCTACAAGAGCAGCATGCAAAGTGCAAGGTTTTGCTCTGAACTCTTCCTGTTCTTCATTTTTATATATAAATCTACACAGATACATCCATATTCTTTGACATGCCTTAAGCTAGGAAAGGCACTGATTTACATGGCTACATATTGCTTTAGACACTTAGCTTTGTGCTGCCTTTTAAAGTCACAGACAGGTGATTTAAAACCATGAACACCTTTAAACAGCTACATAATGCCTGTAGAGCTGTGTACAATCTGATTTACACTGGCTACTAAACCGACAGTTTTTCCACTTTTTCCTCATATTCCTGCTTTTCAGAAACCCATGCACTACAAGAATCAAATTCCTAAGATTAAATTTAACTTTTGAATTTGTGTGCACTCTCATACCTCTTGTTTTTACTTCTTGACCCTGAGAGGACCTTGTATACTATTTCCCAGTGAGCTGAAACAATCCTTAAAAGGGTTGGGTAGTGGGAATCTTGCAAGACAAAGTGGAGCATTGCCCAGACAATCACTGCAGGGGAGGTATGAATTGTGCTACTGTGTGAGCCTTTGCTTCAATTTGTCTGGTTTGTGTTTATTTATGGTGCATGAATTATACAACATGGGCAGGCTCTTTCAATTACTTAATAAAATACCAATATGTAAATACAGGTACCATCCCCAACACACTGCTTTCAGTTCTTATCTACTGCAGCACATTTCCTGGATTTTACTCCTTCCAGCTCTGCTGGTAGTAAAATATTTGATAATGAAAACAGGAAATAATTCTTCGTTTCAATAATTCATGGAAAATGAAGAGAAACTATGATATCTGTGACACATGAGAGCACACATCTCAAACTGGGGTATTAGTATTCAGTGCTGGGACTGTAGCCCTGGAACATATGCTTAAAACATTTCTAAGCCCCTTTGGAATACCATTTCAATAGAAATTCAGTAATCTGTTGAAATAAGTCAACACAGAAAATTATGATATAATTGGAGCTCTTTAATTACCAGTTATGTCCTTTGGTTGATCCCCTGAAACAATGTTATTAGTATTTAATGTAAAATTTGTGCAATAAAAAAGGTGAATTTATGGGGTGAATGGACAATCTTCCGTTTCATGAAATATAAATGGCAGATGGAAACATGAAATAAAGTGCCTCCTGCCAGCTTTTACTATACCTGCTCGTAAACTTTCCTGCCTTGAGACACTAGAAAGAGTTTCTTTGGGACAATTAGCATTTACTGAAGGATCTCCTCTTTCTCCACCTTCACAACAGTGCAGCTTTTTCATAATTTTTGATATATTATCCAGCACTTCAGTGAAATGGGTGGTTGAGTGGAATTGTGTAACTCTCGTTGTTAACACGAGAACATGTCAAAGCATGACAGAGGTTGCTGTGGAGTTTAGGCCCCTTAAAGGATAATATTTTACATAGGATTTAAAAGTATAAAAAGTTTATTACTGCCTGAGAGGAGCCTGTATACCCTAGCTTATTTTACTGACTCTTTCCCCAGAATTTTAAATCTATATTGTTGTGGTTTAACCGCAGCCAGCAACTAAGCCCCGCACAACCACTTGCTCAGCTCCCCACCCACCCCCCAGTGGGATATGGAGGAGAATCAGAAAGAGGTTAAAGCCATGGATTGAGATAAGAACAGCTTAATAATTGAAATAAAGGTGGTAATAATAAAAATAATGATTTCTTGACTTTGGATAAGCACTATGTAGCAACAACTTAAATCATCAGTGGGATATCAGCATCATTCTCATGCTTAATCCAAAACCACAGCACTGTACCAACTACTAGGAAGAAAACTATCTCAGTTGAAGCCAGGACATGTGCCCCGTCACCAAGGTGAGGCCTCTTTATCTTGCTCCTATTTGTGGAGCTTTGAAAGGGTGGACACCAGTTCCTACAGAAAAGTGTGGCTGTGCTACAAAAAGATACATTCTCCAAACACAGCAGATTTCAGAGCCATGCCATATACAGCAATTTCATTATAATATCATGGTTTTAATATCATGCTTTTATCTTGGATTTTACACTACTGCCTTTTGTCTCAGCACCCCAGTCCAGGAATTTATATTATTGGCAGGTAATCTTCTTCTGTGAGCAAGCGCAGCTGCAGATGAATAGATATAAGTTTCCTCCTCCAAAGAGGAAACCTTTTTCTCCTCCTCCACTCCATAAAACACCTCTCCAAGGACAACAGCTGGTTGCATTCAGTCCCAGATCCTAAAAGCTTTTCTCTGCAGAAAAATATTTCATACTTTGAAAGTCTATTGTCTTAGAAGGATGGAAAAACAAGGCTTAAGCTGCCACATTTTACCTCCTGGAAGCACCTGCAGAGCTGAAGTGTTGGTGTCCAATATTGTACTGCTCAGCAGTGGTTTGTAAGTGGCTGGTTGCTTCAAGAGGACCATAGGACCTCCTTTGTGTCAGGCCCAGTTACATGACTGGTTCTAGCCCCAGGAAGCCATTGCTGTACCCATGTGAATGCTACTTTGAGGTCAATTGTCTGTTATCTTCAGCAAATGGTCATGTCCCAGAGAACCAGACTGATGCCATTGCCGTGATGGCCAGAGGCTCCTATGCTGTCCCTCCTCATCAGCAAAGGTTTGTAAGAAAGGATCCCAGTATGATTTTAATGGATTTGACAGTATTTCACAGGGGCTGTTAGAATATTTAAATGTGGAAGGGTTTCAGTAATAAGTACAGACTTGCAGAAAATATAGTGGGAATTTTTTTGTAAGTTTTAGCACTATTCCTTTGGCTTCTTCTGAGTGGCACTGTTAAAATGTTCATCAAGGGTTCAGTCTGAGTGTGCAGTCTTTAAAAAACCAGTCTTCTGTAGGTATTTTGGCTGCATATCACCTAATACATTATATAAAAGTTAGTGGAGGTTGTTTGGCTTTCATTGCTGTAATATTGGAATGGCTAATACAACCTGAATATTTTTAATAATCTCATTAAAACTCAACATTCCAGAGTGTCCTTATATTTTTTTGGTAATTCAGGAGTAAAGGATATATTGTCTAATAAAATTTTTAATTCGCCGTGCTTCTGTATTAAGATATGAAATGAAGGTACAACACCATTAGTAGATGTATTTATTGAGACTATATAAAGTCTATGAAAAACAACAAGGGTTTTAAAATCCCACAAAACCCCATTACGCCTTTCTCACAAGACTGAGAATCAGATGTTGTGAGGTCTGCTTTACAATACCCCCCAAAACACCTTACAGCCATCAGGGAACAGCTGCTGACTGGCTGAAGCCCCCATGCACTGCAGCTGGCCCCACCAAGCCCTCTGCACTCACTCGCTTTGCAAATCACTTTGCCTTTTCCACAACGGGGTTTTCAAGGCAGATGTAGAGCAGAGAAGGCCAGGAAGAAGAAGCTCTCTAGACTGGATGCTGGCAGGAATTTGCAGTACAAGAGGGACCTCAGAAACACCAGGCAGAAATCCTCCTGAGAGAAGTGCCCACTTAACTGCCTAGCACAGTGAGAGGGCACGACAAGCAGAAATCCAAGCCCAGTTTCTAGTTCATGCAACAACTTAGCAAAAATGTCTCTGTTGAATATGTAAGAGGGTTTAAGACCTTCAGAATCCTTGGCCACACTTGATTGCGAAATTTTGCATATTTATAGTAACTAGGAAGCAGTGCATGTCTTGAACACTTAGTACTGTATGCAGTTATGCTTATCTTTAAAGCATGGCATGAGAAGGGAATGTTTCAGCACGAGTGTTGCACTTTAGTTAATAATTGACATGTTTAACATGCATTTTCTATGGCAACTGAGAGCATTCAGTTATATGTATATTGACCTTGATGTCAAAGATTACCTCCTCTCCATGTGCAATTACTTATTTCTTTCCCATTTCTATGAAGTCCGGCTTTTATTGCATTTAGTGAATATTTGAGAAGCTGGGCTATAACCAGACAATTAAAGGGACAACAAACCACAGCATTTGGGCAGAAGAAGGTGGCCACAGATAACAGCAGTAGCAAGAACTTGTAAGTTTAAGTTGGCTCTTGCCATCTCAGTGAGTGAGATCAGACAGCTGACACAAAGATATGTCTTGAGATGGGTCAATTATGTGCAGGAATTCCTTAGGACAATAAGGACGTTAACATGAGAAATCAGAGGCTACAAATTATTAAATTTATTATTAAAATAAAATCCATGGGGAAACCTGGCAAGTGTTTCTGTTACAGTCAGACATGCTCCTTGCAGTAGGTTTGCCTCCATTCCTTCCAGAAAATAATCACTCAGTGGTTTAGGTTGCTTCTTTTTTTTTTTTTTTTTTCTTTTCTATAATATCACTTTTCTTTTGGTTTTTTTTTTGTTTATTTTAATCTTGTATGCTACTGTTTTATGTTGATAAACACAGATAGCATCACTGAGTCCATGTTAAGTAGGATGGGCAAATGACATCCACAACTCCTGGACTGCTTTTTGGGATGAGATCAAAGTGTTGTTAACCTCCCAGACTCACTGTAGGGCTCATAAAATGAATATGGTCGTGCATACACATATGCACACATGCACCACACACACACTTACACATATATTTTTATGACACTCTTACCCTCCAGCTAAAGTGTAATCTTTTCTTTTACTCAGGTTAATTTGATATTTTCTCTACATCTAAGACTAAGTTTAAAACTCCTATAAGCTGTTTAAAGTCTCATAGGAAAAAGAGAATTTAAAGAAAATGTACTGTTAGCCTGAAAGACACTCAGCAATTGCCTGAATTCTGGCTTTTAAGAAATGGACATACAAGCATGTAAAGCATCTGTGCCATGTGCCTCCCTCCCATAACCATGAATATCCTCCAAAACAGAGCTGAACAGGAGCATCTCAGCAACTGCTCCCTTGCTCTCCTCCTCACCCAGCCAGGTATTTCCCGTTGAAAACATTTTCTTCCCTTCTGTCCTCCAACTCTTATTCCTTCTCAGCCTTTTGAGCTCCCTTAAGCAGAGTGACATGATTTGTTGTTAAAGCACTGCCCCTGTCAGGATGGTCACTGGGGGCCCTCAGGTGTTTGTCGTAAGAAAGGAAGAACAGCAGCCCTGGGGCAAGAGGTGACCTGTCTTCTCTTGTTTCTGCTGGACTCCTGCTGGGAAAAGCAGGGGGATGAAGTGGTTTTACAGAGAAAACTCCTAGGATTCTACTTACAGCTCAGGCTGTTGTGAGTCTCTCTTTCTGTGGTATTTAACTTTTGACCAAAATCAGAATTAAAGGATATACTCATGTGCCATTCTGAGATTCAGGTTTTATGATGTCAGGCATAGCTCATACCTTTCCATTTTTCTGTCTAAGTGGAGATGGAACAGTGATATAACCCACATGCTGTCACCCTGGGATGAGCTGTACTCTGTTTAGAAAGGAATTTGTGTGCCTGACGTGAGACTGTCTATTTCTTCCAGTCTATGAGTTCTTATCAGCATCTTCAATGCAAACAAGGCAAATCTGTTTGAAATTTGAGAAAAAAAAGAATAATTAAATATCAACAAAAGTAAAATAATTGTAGAACATAAGTCAGTTTACTTCAATCAGCAAGACAAAAGAAAACTCCGCTAATGGTGTGCTATGCATTTTGCAACAGAAATGATGCTTTTTATGATGATCTTGAGGGAAGTTGAGTTCTTAAGCAAATTAATGCCACTCAATAATACCTAAGAAATACTGTTTGAATGGATATATTGTGAAAAGTAGCACTCCTAAATCAGCTGGTGTCCTGCATGCATTTACACAGATGAGATGTGTCTATCTTATTGTTGAATTTGGGGAAAATGTCCATGGCTAGCTGCCAGATGATTGATGCTTCATTTTTGTTCTTGAAATACAACTGGAAAAGCCACAGATTAAGAGCTAAAACTGTAACCATACAAATAGAAGATATATTAGGTAATGCATTTGGATGGTTTTTTTACTTTTTTCAAAGAATTAGTAACCTGAAAAGGTAAATTTCCACTTGTTCTTCTGAAACAATGTAATGAATAACCTTTTGTTCCAGATTCATATGAAGAACTTAACATTCAAAATATGTTGATTGGGTTTTTTTTGGTTTGTATGTCCGCACTGCTGTATATAGGAGGCTTTGTGACTCTGATTTGCTCAGGTACTAATTTGGTGCTGAATGAATTCTCATTCTGAACAGAGAATACAATACAAAGTAAAATAGATTTCTGAAGGCATTTTGTGCACAGAATATGATTAAGAAGCAATCAAGCACTGGAAACCCACTCAGTCCCCTACCTTGTTACTGGGTAGCTGGGTCATGCTGTAGCGGATGGATTTAAAGCAATTCATTATTTTACAGAAAGATAAGCTTGAAGCTGTGTGTGCATGTGGATAGTTCCCCCTCCCCAACAGCTTCCTGGAGTTTATTAAAGCTATACAGTATAAAAGGATGAAAAGAACTGGTTTTTTTTTTCTTTCATTAGAGGAGAGCTTTGCATTTTGACACTTCTGCAGTTAATCAGTTTCCTTCAATTTTTCTCACGGCATCTTTTGGAAACTCACCTATTTTGAGATTTCATTTACTTTTCCAGATATGCAATTTACATTCTGGTAACATGTAGTGGACAGCAGTTCTTGAGTCTAGACAGTGACAGTAGAGGATTAGATGGTCCAGCCAGTTCCTCCTCAGTTTCTGGATTTTTTTTCAATTAACTTTGAATAGGTTGGCTCAGAACTTTCAAGTTCTAGTGTTGTAAAATTTCTTGTATATACTGCTTTCTTCATTGCAAAAAATAATAGGCCTGGTGTAGTTCTGAAACTGCTGTGGGTGTCAATAATTCGCACTGTGCTACAAAAGGGAATCTCATGATAAGCACCAAGGAACCTTGTTGCCTGGGGTAAATTTCCAGAGGATAAACAGAAGTTGACGAGTACCTTCCGTTCTCGCAATGCTTCTTCTTTATAGAGGCAAGCTGATATAGGCCATTACCCTTATTAGAAAGTCCCTTCCCAGAAAGGGTGTTATTCCTCTGCATAACAAGGTGCCGTGCATCAGACAGTAAAGGTTGTTTCTTCCCTAGACTGCCATTCTTCTGCTGCCCTCTCAGATCCTCTGTTTCATGTAGGCTGGCACTAGGAATGGCATTGGCTGGGTGATTTCAGGTAGATCACCAAACACTGACTTGGCATTTTACTTGTATAACTCAATCAGCTATGAGTAAGATTCCTTTTCCATTGCAAAGCTCTGATGTTCCTGTCTGCTCCTCAGACCTTGCAGTGGAAAATGAATTTTATTCATAGATGGAGGAACAGGCACGGGTAGCAGATGCAAAACTCAGAAGAATATGATAATATGTCATATATTAGAGCAGGCCACTGCTTTTAATGGGAGTGTCAAGGTCCTTGTAAGGACAGGAATTCCAGTTTATCTTCTGTCCCATCTTCATCACTGCTGTCTGACTCATCAATACTATAGGAAAACAAGGTGTTGCAGAAAAATCCAGGGAGTGCTTTCCTCTGAGGTGAAATAATGGACATGGCAAACTCACAGGGCAACTAACTGTGGTTTACTAATAAGCACTGAATACTGTGCTGGGGGAAAGCATCAGGAGGTCTCTGCCTCCTTTTTCTGAGTTTGCGGACAAAATCACATTAACCTGAAAAGCGCTTCCTTTGAAACAAAATGTATTTATTGCTGATGGTTTCGTACATCAAAATAGCTGCAATGGAGATGTTTCCACACAGAACAAAAATGTTATTTGGAGGTGTTTGTTTTCATTGCCTTTCAGGGATTTGTTCTGTGCAATGTGTGAAAAATAGACTCCCGTGTTTACAGTCATACAAATTGCATCAGCCTCTACATGCTGCCTGTTCTCACAGGTATTGTTTTATCTCTTAGCCTCCTTTTCAGAGGGTGTGGAATGCAGACTCCAAGAGGTGCGTGGGGGGCTGCAGAGATGAGCAGCTGTGGCTGTACAGTCCCCGTGATGCTGCAGAGCACTGGCACTACAGATCATTGTTTTATGTAAAAGAGGATGGATGCACTGGAGGAAAGGACACGGTGTGCTGACCAGGGTGGCAGGAGGTCAGACTCACTGGGTAGGATAACAAGAGGCTTTTGGAGGCTGAAGAGATTTCTAAATGTGAGCCAAAGAGTTCATATGTGTCCTCCCTTTCTCCAGTGCTGACACACATTTCTTTAATGGCTGTTGCTAGGGCTTTAGCTTTCTGAAAGGGAGTTAGAAGACCCAGCTTAGCCAAAATGTGACTGACAGCCAGAGCTGGGGAGAGCAAAATGTCCCCATGAAAGGAATATGGTCCAGCACTTTACGATCATGATAAATTTAGAAATTGCTGACAAAATTAGCCTGTTGGCAAAGAAATTGGTAGATGGTAAATACCAGTAAGCTCTGATTTTATCCCTTTACCCATACCTCACCTCTTACAAGGTCAAGAGACTTTGATTGACTTAGTTTGGGGTTATTTTGGTGGTTGTTCTCTTTGTCCTTTTATTCAAGTCTTAGCAGAAGACATGGTCTTCAAATCCTTCTCTGCTTGTACTGCACTTTGTCCTTCTGTGCCAGCAATGGATGCTGTGCCCCAGAGCTGTCCTGTGGAAAACACCCATGGACGTCTGGGGTGGGGGCAGAGCAGGGGCATAGCTCAGAATCCTGCTGATGAGTCTTCTCCTCACTAACATTAAACTCCTTTAGCGAACTTGCCCTTTGCCAGATAGCAGAAAGTTTTTTCATTGTACACCTCTCCTTCCTAAAAGAAGAAACTTAAATATATGAATTTGCAATTAAAAGCAAAGCCTGCTTGCCATTCCTTTGGAGGGCTTTGTTGGAACCGTGTCTTTTGTTGTCCATTATGCAGGACCAGGAACAGTCACACTGAAATCCCAAGTGGAGCTTTTCTGAAAGCTGAGAATCCACCTCCTTTTCCCACCAGAATAATTGCCATCAAAACTGACTCAGAAATCTATTCTTCTATTGTTCCCCTCAATACTTTAAATGTTAATTACTTAATCATTGAAGAGACTTTTTTTTTTGTTCCCTTCTATAATATAGTTATTATTTAGAAATCCAGGAATTAATTGTCATAAGAACAGACTTTCTTCTCTGCAAGGAAAAGTAGAAGTTCCATTTGTCACCCTGACTGTAAGATTTCCTTGCTTTCCAGTGCTGCAGCTGTCACAATACTCACGTCTGTTTTCTTAGAATGACATGCACTTGGAACCCAGTATAACTGTGGTTGTCATTTCTCTACCCACCCAGAGACACCTGGGGTACAAGTTTCCCTTCAAGTATTTAATCCCCAAGATAATAAGCAACCACCGTGCCAAATGCCTCGTTTTCTGTATCTAACACTCATCCCTCAGCTGTGTAAGAACAGTTTCACCTTTTCTCAGCATAAGAAACGCGGCAGATAGGGAAAGGCAGTAGCTGGAAACATGAGCAGTGGGTAAAGCCCCATGCTGTTGTCATTATCCTGACCTTTCACAGCATAGCTGCAGAAACTCCCAACTGAAAGAAATGCAAAGACAATTCCACACTGTAAAGAGTCCTTTTTAACAACAGTGAACTCAGTTTTCACCATCTTTTTGTTTGTCAGGTACCGAATACACTCTTGATTAATTGCTCTACTGAACTTCACAACTCTGACCTCAGTGGAGACAGCAGTTTTACACTTTCCGGAAATGAGCTCTGACCACACTGAGCAATAGCACAACAGCTAGGAAACACCTCCTGGATAGTGCTAACTTTATTTTTTTTTTTGTTCTAAAACACTTCTGCACCCCTTTCCCTCGTAAAATCTGAGTTATTAAGATGCTCTCCTGAGCCATGGCACTGCTCAGCATAGACAGGGGTAGGAAGGGGAAGGGGAAAGTCTTGGGGAAGGCGTGGAGGTCTGTCTCCCAGCCTGTCTGGGTAGGGAGACCTGATGAAAACCATCACTATGGGACAAGAACAAGCACCCTGGGGTCCTCCTGGACTCTTTCCATTCTGATTGAGCGATGCAGTCCTTGCACAGATAGCTGGGATTACCTCACCTGCAAGTTTCCTTGGTTTGACACTTCAAAATAACCTTTTGTGTTAAATGAGTTTTTCATTTGTCGCTTTTTTTTTTCCCTGAGTAGTTTTGGCTGTAAAAATATTGGCTTAGCAAATCAAGGAGTAACACCTAGATTTCTCCATAAAAATAAATCTTTAACATTGAACTTGGGTTTGAGGACTCAAAACTCTGTTAATGCTGCATTTTATTGCCTTTATTGATGATCAAACATTACCACACATCATGCTTTTAAAGGGGAGTTTGAGGAGGATTTTAATTCATGGCTATTTATTCTTTCATTTCTTTTTATACAGACTGTTTGTTGTTGGGTTTCAGGGTTTTTTTCTCTAAAGGAATGAATGCTTATACTCTGCTGCAGCCATGCCTGCCTAAGAGCTCCTTGCTCATAAATCTGCAGTCCCAACATCTACTCATTATTTCAGAGACTGAGAAGAACAAAGCTGGTTCAATGAATTTTGTCAATACATCCTATTTCAGAGCCTGACTAAAGCCCATTCCTAAAACAAGCTGAAAAGCAGCACAGCCTCAATCATTGATTTGCATTAGAGAATTTTGGTCAAATGCTTGCAGTGAGTCTGGTGTTCCCATTTGCAGTTATTTAGGACTCTGGAAATCTCAGCCTAAAACTGTAACAGAGCGGGGAGACTGTAGTTACATCATGAGCTGGTTTCACTAGTGTCTGCTCTTTGGATTGTCCAAATAGTTCTCAGTGTATCAATGTTGGCTGGAGCTGGGGTTTTTTTGGGTTTTTGTTAGTGATGATGTCTGCTGTGCAAGGCATTTTGTCTTTAGCCATGAAAGGGTAAAAAGTGGAATTTCATTTTTTGAATGTATTTGAATACAGAAAGGAGTATCCTTATATCAGGCACATATTCACTGCCCTTTCTCTTGCCTATAGTAACACTAAAATAGTATTTGGGGGGAAAAATTCCATTCAGGTCTCACTTCAACACTGATGAGCTTTTTATTTACTATCTGTTTATGACACATGATATTAGGAATGTGGCTTATCCTATCAAAGCTCGGAAACATTTTATGGTACAGAAGATCATGTTTCTAATCAAAGCAACTGCTATCTTGATTTTGAAGTAGCAAACACCTATAATGAATTGCTGATGAATGATTTGTGTATAAAAATCATTAATTGAATTTTTTTAATCAATATGTTTGTGGAGTTTGCTACTGGAGAAAAGAAAGAAAGAAATGAGATCTATATCAGTAATTAAATGAGTTACTAAAAAATTTCAGTTAGGAACAAAATTCATGTAATTAAATGGAGACTCTCATTAAAAATTCATCTTAGGATTTTACTTTTCTAATAGAATTATGTCCTAAAATAATAGGACATTCAACCTCATGAAGAGCACAATTTTAAGCTGGCCTCTAAGACATGAGAATTTCAGCTGAAGTGTTAATGATATATAAAACAGTGTGTGTTATTAAAATTATGACATCCAGTCCTACATACATGTACTGTCAATACTTTTAGCTCTGTTACATTAATTATGTATTTGCTATTCAGCACCAGTGAGTAGAGGGTGGTCCATTTGTACAAGTTTATTAAAAAAAAAAAAATCTGACTAAACAATTTCTCCTGCAGCTGTACAAGTGTGAAGATGGAGAGTGTGCAGTTAGAGCAAGGAGAAATAGGACTGAAGCCAGTGCAGAAGAATTCAGCTGACTTCTGTACAACAAGTATACCAGCCTTACCACAGATGTCATTCTCTATAATTTATAGAGCAGTTTGCAGTTCTGTTAGGTTGAATCAGTCATAACTGGAGAACAGACTGCAAAGTTACACAAGTGTACCGCTCTTAACTTGTAGGATAGCAAAACAAAATGATTTATATGTGTTAACAGGGCTAAGTGGCCCTCAGATACTTTCAGAAAGAGATGGAAAGACTGGGTTTGAGCTGTCAGGGCTGGCAGAAAGAGAGTCAGGATTCAACACGAGGGTTTTGTAAGCCCTACTATATTCAGCAAAGCAAGTAGGTTAGTTTTCAGTGCAACACTGTCATAGCCTTCACCCAAAAGTTTGCTGCCTGTGCCAGTGAATCATTGCATGAACACAGGCAGTATTGCTGATGACTGAGCTGCAGACAGCCTCTAGCAGGAAAACTGGGTGATCCAGAAGAGTACTGATAAAGAGTTATGATACCATTATCTGTCATGAACACCATTCAGATGGAGCTTTACAATTTATGCAAAGCCAAAGTCAAGTGGTAGGCCTGAAGGAGACCTTGAAAACTTCCACAGAATAATATCTTGTACACTTTATATGGGAATTTTCTTCATAATTTGGAGTTTGATGTGCTGGTGAGCTGTCAGAAGGACTCTGCAGAAAGATAGTTTTATTGCAAATATTCTTGCCAAGGGAACAAAAAAAGCAATCAACCCTTCATGTTTGATTTATAATTAACAGGAATAAAAATGTAATCACAAATGTAGCTGCCACATCTAGGTATGGTATAAATATTTTATGCAGTGCTTCAAAGTTACATATAATGTGCACTGTAAAATTTGAGTATCATAGTAAATGAAGTTATTAAACCTTTAAATAAGAAATTCTGGACTCTCACAATTATGGAAACACTGGTGTGTTGAACAATTATTCTGTAAATTACAGCACGTAACAAAAAATTCTTATCTCTCTGCAGAATGTGCAGGAATATAAATGTCTTGTAAGATTGGTAAAAATGAAAAGCTGAAGGTTGGAGGGACTTTGGATGAACTTTATGAATTTGGCTCTCAAACATATTCATAAATGATATTTATTGTTTTAAAGCATAAGCAATTCTTTAAGAGGGGATGTCGCACAGGTTATTCTTAGGTCAGGTTGCAGGTTTAGGAACTTGGAATATTCTGTTTGCAGATAGCTCTTCTGCGCCTCATTAATGGAAACAGAATCCCAAAAATGCCATTATACCCGCTTGTATTTCTGTCAGTGGCACGTCTGAGCAGCACCAGGTACTATCGGAGGACACCTCTGCTACAAAAGCTTGGAAAGCTTCTGGGAAGCCAGGTCACTCCTTTGATGCTGGCAAGAAGCCCAAAACACCACATGGCAGCTACTGCAGCAAGTCCCAGGGTTTCACTGTTCTCAGGGGAGGCGTTGGGTGTTGAGCAGCCTGGTTTCCAGAGGCACGAGTGGTGTGTGTCACTTCAGCCAGCACTGATGAAAGTTCCCTCCCTGCTGTGTAATCTGTGCATCTGGCAGATGGCATTCGTGATTAGTACTGATTAGTGGAGGGTGTGAAAGGTATCTACCTGAGACTAAAGCAGAACAGAGCAGTCAGACATCTGCACAACTGCCCACAAGCACCACAGAGAGGATATTTCCACGTCTTTACCATCCCAAAAGTGATGATGTCTTGTATCATTGGCAGCTGGAGACTCTGCCTGAAAAGCTGTTGAGTGTCCATTTCTCCTCCCCTCCTTCTTCCTTCCCAGGACCAAACAGATGCTGCAAAACAACACCATGACATTTTATAAAAAAGAAACTGCTGCCAATAAGGACGTGGAAGCTGGCATTTTTATAAACCTTGAAGACCACCCAATTATTATTGCATATGATGTCTATATAATTGTTGTCCATACTATTGTACGGAGAGTGTATATATAATATATGAATGCATACAGTGCAGCAAGTAGGGTTTTCTGATTAAAATTCTTGTTAATGATATTATAGGACAGGAAGAAGAAAGATCTGACATCAGAACAGGCAGGTCAAAAAAGGTAGTCAGTAGGGGAAGATGTAACAGAGGAGAAAACAAAGTCCAATATTAGTACATATTTTTCTTAGCTTAGAGCAAAATACTAATTTTTAACTTTCTTCCCCACTGCCATCCCAGGGTTAAATAATAAATGATTTTGTTTCACTGTGAGTACAGTTGATTTTCTGAAAAACCTCCTCTTCTGCAATAGAATTTCATGCAAATATAGATCAATTCTTACAGCAGTCCTTCTGCCCTTCATAATTATTTCATGACTGCTCTGGCCAAGCTGGAAATGTCAGAATGGGAAAGGGAGATTGTAAGTCAGAGTCTGCCTTGCAGGGTTTCTAAGTCCTGATAAAGGCTCTATAGGATATTTGTGTTGCTAAACTGCAACTGAGGCTTGTATCTTTTCCCTCTTTTGTGCAACAAACTTCAGAAATATTACCTTGTCCTTTATATTTAGAAATATCATTATGTGATGTGATGCGACCCTCACAGCAAGAGAATTGGGGTGCATGAATGCCAAAGGAGTGCAGGACAGTGTGCAGTGCTCTGCTCCAGAAGGGCCATGGTGAGGGGATCATGCCCAGCCCCACAGAGCAGGGAAGCAGGCTGGAGGCAGAACTGCAGGTGGCTGCTCTGAAGACTAGGAGAGAATATTTCAGGTCAGGAGAAAAAGGCATAATTTGTATAACAAAGAAATCAAGTGAAACTTGGGATGAATTGTTTATCCAGATTAAGTTCCTTTTCAGGCTTTTCATGTGAGGCTTAGTATTCTTT
Organism: Aleadryas rufinucha; assembly: GCA_013397815.1. NCBI lineage: Eukaryota > Metazoa > Chordata > Aves > Passeriformes > Aleadryas > Aleadryas rufinucha. The sequence continues at coordinate 74,267 of VZTH01008183.1, read as the reverse complement.
CTGATGGGGTTTAGAACACCAGAGTATTATCCCAAAACACCAGCGCACTGTAAAGAACTCAGTATTACTGTGGTTTAGCTAGTCACTCCTGGATTTACTAGTAGAGGGGGAGCAAAGAGGAAGGTGATGGCCTTTTTTGTGTGCCATATCTGTACCCAAAAGTATGCATGTCATATGGGCTGACAACACAATCAGACAGAGAGCCATAGCTATTTATCTCCTACATATTTTTTAATCCAAAGATGTAAAACCATCAAGCAATCATGATAATAGAGCTCCTGAGCTAAAGAAATCTTTGAGTTCATTAGTCTGTGTGCATTCATGGAAAGCCTGTGATATTTCATCAGGAAAACATTTGCAGTAAAGAGCAAAGTAGCAAACTAACCCATATTTCAAACATTTCCAAAGGAAGTGGTTTCTGGTCTTTAGCTGGAAATGGACAGATTCCTGGGAACTTGGCTGTAGCAACACACAAGAAAGATGCAACTGATTCTTTAAATACTCTGTAAGGTGTTCATGTCCCACCCACTCTTGCTGCCACAGAGTGTAATCTGAGAAGCATCATACAAGACATGATGTTGAAAACAGATGTCTGGATCTAGACCTGACCTTGAATGAGTAAAGGAAAGGAAAAAGACTGTTTAGCATAGCAGATTGGAAAAGAAATTATATTTCTGTTCCCTAAGGAGAGTACAATCCGATAGAAGGTATCAATAAAAACATAAATAAACCTGTTTACAAGCACACTGAGACTTACTTTACAAATTGGATTCTCAAAAAGAGAGAAAAAGCAACAAAACGAAATTCTCAGTGTGAGCAGAAGGCCCTGGTGGAACCATCTTGGTTTGGTCAGTAACAGAGAACAGCAGAAAACAGTCTGCTTTCAGTAAACTCAGTCCAGTCTTTTCCATTTCACTGGAAGGTGGAAAGCCTGTGAGTTAAACGCATACCTCTACCTCTGAGTTAATCATCCTGGTTCCTTGAGCAGTCATCAGAGAGAAATGGGCAATGAGTGATGTAATGAACTTTCAATATTAAAAATATTTAATTCTACCTGCAATTCAAATTTGCCATGCATTTCTAAAAATAGATTTTTAAAATAGAAATTTCTAGCCTATTTCTATAGAAATAGAAATTTCTATAATAGAAAGAGAATTTTTGTATTACACCTAAACATATATATAGTGAGAACTCCTGACTTTCTAGTGCCCCATTGGAAGGCAGGAACTAACAGGGTTGGGTTTTTCCTCTCTCTACTTATGCCACTTCTGTTTTTGTTTCTGAAATGGATTACTGCAGAAATGCTGGCACACAAAAGATATGAAATCATTACTTTTTCCTCGTATATGAAGAGTGTGCTTCATAACAGAGGCTATGTCAAAGTTAACAGGCAGCATATTCCACTAATTGCCATTCATAATTGTCATCTCAGGCTTGAATAGTCCCATACCCACGGTGTGGAAAGCATAAGAAATTAAATAATCTGAAACAGGAAGTTTATGGGCTGCTGATTTGCCTTGTTTCAGTTTAATTTCTGTGTAATTCCACAATAACTTTATGTATTGTCTCTCAGGCCCACTATCAGTGCATCCATTCCCAGGGCTCTGGTTCCTCCAAAATTAAGATGTGAGCCTCAGCAAATTGACAACACACACAAAAAAAGTTTCTGCAAAAAGTTAATTCCAGCCCACATTCTCTGGAGAATGGCTTTGGTCTCAGCAGCCTGTATTGCAGATAGGAAAACTTACAAAGTCTGCCCACAGAATCAAGCCCAGAGCCTCTGATGCTGCATGATACCACAAATGGGTGAATGCCCAAAGTATCAAAGAGCTAGGATGCCCTTAGACTGTGAGAGGGGTTTAGTGAGTAGCAAACAGGGAGCTGTTAAGAATCTACCTCAAAAAATGCCAGTCTGGTTGTAACATTAAATAACATTAACGTGACAATCAACACTGCTAGAAACTTGGTGTCACCAGCATTTGCAAATTGGTGGATTTTTGGGCAATGCCAGTCAATTTGTGTCTGCTTATAGAAAGCCCGTGGGCTCTGCAGGAATGTCAGAAGAAAACCACAACCTTGGTGTCTGCCAGTGTCCTCCCCTGAGGTGGCACATGTATACAACAGAGTGAATGAGGCCTCAGGTGGGCATCCTATGAGCAGAGCTTTTCTAAATGAAAGCACCAATCTTACTAACTGGTGCCAGAAGTTAGTACTTGAGTTTTTTATTACTACACTTTCCCAGTTTTTCTGAGCATTCCAAACACCTTAAAAGACCTGATATGGGCTTGGTCTCACCATTGCAACACTGGAACTGACAAAAGGAAAGAGCATTCAGTCAAACAAAGACTAGAAGGGCTAAAAGATGGGACCAGAAAAGTCAGGCTAGAGCTAGAAAATATGTCAGGCAAAAGATGGCCTTGCACTGTAAGCTGATGGACTTAGGTTTCCATGGGATCACATCTGTGACAGTGTCTTATCTTGTTCTTCTCCTTTGTGGGGTGTTTTTCATTCTTATTCATCCCTGCCTTTTCCTGCATAAGGATATAACACCTTCTAATCCTTTTGTGAGAGCTCAAAGGCTCCTCATGCTGGTATTGTTTCTAAATATTGAATTCTGAACTAATGGCAGCCTGGAAAGATGCTTCCTGACATAAGTACTGCACTGAAGGGTAATTCTTGCAGGAACTTGCAGTGACTTGAGTTCACTCCACACAGGCAAACTGTTTAATGGGAAAAGCCAAGTCAGAGCTTATTAAGCACTGTTTACATGGAGTTCAGGACAAATAGCACAAGTCCCGCATCTCAGTTCAAAAATATGTATCACTTATGTAGACTCACCCCAGTCTGACTTTATAAATTGTTAATAAATAGTGCCAAGGTCTACCAAAATACTAAGCTGGCTTAATGATAAACTAAAAGCTTTCCATTTCCTTGCTTTGAAATAACAACTCCCATGTGTTTTATACAGTTATTACCTTCGGGGAATTTAAGCTTTCATGAGTGCTCTGGCTATTTACTTTATTTGCTAATGGAGTTAGCTGGGCTGTAATGTGAGGAAAGTTGAAAGGGTGAAACTGGTTTGTGTTTAGAAGTGCCTAGCAATTTGCAAAGGAAATAGTAAAAGTAAATTTAAAAAAATCCAAACTAGTCTGTTACTTCTAATAATGCAGGGAGATACACTCCCTCTATTTTAGCCGCCAGCCTTAACACGGTCACAGGCAATTTTTAGCTGAGCAACCCAGTTTGCCAAGTGTAATGGTTTAAACTCCCCCTGGGGGAAGGCAGGTATGTCTGCAAACCTGCAAAGTCACCTTGAACAGTTTGTTGTTTTCCTTGTTTATTCAGACAATTTTCAGGGCCGGGGAAGACAGCTCTGTAGACCCCACCACGGGCTCATCCCTGGAGGTACAGGCATGGAGGGGCCTGACCCTGTATCCCAAGGGCTGCTGGATGCCCAGGCACTGGTGCTCTGTGCTGCTCAGGTTCAGGCAGCTGGGAAGTTAAAACACAGAAGCAGCAAGAGGGCAAGACCCAGGAGGTCACTCAGAGGGTGCCTGGGGGAGACTCACCTGGTTATTATGGGTCTGGAGGACTGGGGAGAAGACCCTGGCTTTGGCTGGCTTGAACAATGCACCTTTCATATGAAATCTCCCTGGGATAAAATCTACAAGCAGCCCTGTGAGGAGGGAGCAAAGCCCTACACGACTGATTGCAGGAAGTGTTTCTCACAGCTGGTCTGATATCCCAAGGGGATGCTTGTGTGAACTGGACTTTGATGTATCTCTTAACATTTCCTTCCTTTCGTCTTGGTGGGGTGACAGACTCATTAGATTTTGGACAGAGGCAGGCTCACTCTTTCTGTGCTCAAAGTTAACTCAAGACCTCTCTCAGGCCCCTCCATGGGCTGCCCCAGAGCCTTCGGAGTGTGTAACACACCACGGAGCCCCACAGCTCATAAACCCCGTCCCCAGGATTTACATCTCTGGCCCAGCACTGTGCTGATGTCTTCATGCAGCTTCCCTTTCTCCCCCTCTCCTCCGTCTCAAACGCCTGCCCTTGATATACAACATCAGCACACTCCTGCACGCTGTGCTGATAGTATTGCACTTGTGTGTGAGAAAAACAGCAATCTGCCTTATTTTGTTAGTGGCATTACCAACACCATGCGGTCCAAGGGCAGAGGCTAAGTCTTAGTGCAGAATTACAGATATTCATTATTTTAAAAGCCCTGTTACAATCCCATCTGCTATTTGTTTGCTGCAGCATTGTCAGATTTCAAACTGTAGGAGAGGAAAATAGAAACTACTGCACCAAACGAGGTTATATTCATTATTGAATGGCTGAATTTCACTATTGCATGGGTTTTTAATGGGTTTAACAAAGACTTTTTAGATATTATTGTCAAATCAACTATTTAAACAGACATAAGATGCTAGATACCAAATGAGGCAAGCATCTAAATCCTCAGAAAATACACTGCTAAATAGCTCTCTTTCTTTTGCTGTTCTGCTTCTGCTGCCAATGCTTGAAGGGCTCCATGCAGCAAGTTGTGTAATTAAATTAGTGTGTGAGTTAGAAAGAAAAACTCATCTGAGAGGGCTCATATAAGTACCAGCCCTGTATCTGTCTTCTGATAGACTTGAGCTTGCAGGGCAGCTCTGGGCCATGTCCATCCCTGTAGTCATTCAAACATTGTCAGGAAGATGTTGGCAGCAGGAAACAGGCCAGTCTGGCAAACACCACCATTTTCCAGCATCGCTGAAATGCAAGAGCTCAAAATAAGGGAAAGTGCTTTGTCTTTCCAGAAAAACAATGCACAACTTTAAACAAATTAAGTAAAAAATGCACTGTCATCCAATTCCTTTATTTACTTTAAATCCTCCAGGGGCCACGGCAGTGACCGGAGTGGACAGGAGTTTATTTAATATTGGAGTGAATCATTCTTTTCGATTGACTTCAGCGTAAGGGATTGAGGCTGCAGGAAAAGACATTGGTGTGCCTGTAAGAACCTAAAGTAAATGTGAACATGGACTGTAAACCAAAACATGTTAATCTGGAATATCTTTAAAAACCTCAATCAGGGGAAGCTAGCAGAGCTGTCTGAAGGCGAGCCGGAAACGGGCTGAGGTGCAGCCGAAGCAGCAAAGCTCTGTTCCCTGACTCTCCCATCTGCTAGCGACCTTTCCCGTTTGGAGGGCTGTGAACCCACCTAATGAGGAGGTTCAGTGCATGCTGCGAGCTCCAACAGAACATGATTGAATTTCCCTTTTACTGCTTCTCTGCTGTTGCTGTTCAGTGACCTGTGGAGTTTGCTAATAAACTATTATGCCCATTATTGTTCCTCATTACAATAGACATTATCAGCGTCCTCCCCCTGCTCTTCAGAAGATTCAATCACTTTATCTTGGGAATATATTAGTAAATTAGTACCATAACGGAGACACTTTATATATTCAACTGTCTGAAAGACAGACTACTTGCCTATTTCTTAAGTATAACGTTGTTAAATGCAGATGCTGTGCAGGGCTCACAAGTTGCGTAATTATTTCCTCAAGCTGTTTTCTCTTGTAAGTAAAAACTTTTATTCTTTTTTTTTCCACACCACCCTCCTCAGAGGACAAGAATTCTCATAAACGCAACCTTCAAATAATCATGTTTTTACTACCAGTATATAATTTAATTTAAAAGGAAAGGAGGGGGAAGTTTACAGGGTTCTTATTATCCAACTGTTACATTTCATGATTAAATTCATTAAAGCAATAATTCAGAGCAAAGGGGTGGTGCTGAGGGCAGGAAAGTTTACAGTGTAAATACTTAGTGAGCCATGCTGTATAGCCAGGCCTCTTATCTTGTGAAAATGATTTATAGAAAACAACTTGATTACATTTTCAGCCCTACTACCGCTGGGTGATTAGATGAGAGCTCTTTGTTGTTATGACTGTCTACTTTAACTAAACTTAACTCCATCTGCTTTTCATTTAGCAGCCACCACGTCTCTCTGGCAGGCAGCTGCCAGGTAAAGAACAATTTGGAGACTGATGCTGCTGGGGGTTTGCAGCCCTTGGTTCGGTTCCCTGACCTCCCACAGGCTTCCTGCCAGAAAGTCTGACATCACTTAATCCCTCAGCGAGCTCTCTTGAAATAGCTCCTCCATCTTTGCTTATTTTGACTGCAAATTTCTCAGGCAGGGTCTCTTTTACTAGACTGAAACTGCTGCATGTTCAGGCATTAATGGAGTGCAAATACTACAGACAGGAAGATTCGGTATCATTATGCTTATGTCATCTGATAATGCAATTGAAAACAGTATTAGGATTGTGCCTGAAGGACCTGAGCATCACTTAGGTTTTACCATTGTAGGTGGAGGAGAAAAAGAAACAATCTAACATCTTCTGATTTATCTGACTTCAGCTTGTGCCAGGCTCTTTACAGCAAGGACTTGAGTGCTTGCAATTGTGTTTGGAAACGGCATGTGTGAAGAAAATGAGGACAACCTCTTTCGACCACTTTCCAGCACATGAATGACTGCTGCCTCTGCATTCTCATGGGCACATATGTAATTTCATTTAATTTTTATGCTTTCCCAATTGCAAGGAAAACGATGTAAAGCCCTTTGGACCTAATACTGCTATCAGAAACACTGATGTACGTACTGTGGAATACACACAGTGGGCTTGCTGGTTTGTGATTGGACAGAATCTTCCATATGGGATCTGTAGATGGATGTACACGTTTCCCACAGATGGAGGAGCTCTTCTGCAAGGGGGAAGAAACTCCCTAACTGGTATTCTTTAGGGTTTGAATATTTGTTTGCATTTGACATGGAGGAGACCATAAGTGTGCCTTTGGCATTGCATGAGGCTCAGAGTCAAATGTGAAGGCTACCTGTGAGGTACAGAGCAAGTAGCAGAGAGACGGAAATGGGAGCTAAAACTACATAACCCAGAGGAATTCCTTCCTATAAATCTATGTACTTTATTCTGAGATAGAGATGTAGTTACCACTGCTCAGGGCTCACTGCTTAGACCTCAGACCCAAACTAAAGGCTCAGGTATCCTTTTTTTTTCAAAGAGAGAAAGGACTTCCCATCCCTTCAAAAGGGAAGGAGAGGGTTCTTGTCCATCTTTAGCATAAGTACTCCTTTTGCACAGAACCCCAGCAATTCGTGCTGACAATAGTTTTAAGCCCCAGGATGGGTCTGCATCCTCGGGTGTACTCTCAGCACTCTGCTCACAAGTAATGAGAAAAAATACTCACTACAGAGGAAAGAGCAATGTTTTGGCTTACAAAGTAGACATCAGCTGAAGCTCAGGAAAGCCGGATTCTAGTCCTTTTCCTGAATGATTAATTTAACATAATATAACTGTGCAATGGGGCTGGATAGCACGTAATTTGCACTTCAGAGCAGTTTCTCAGCAGGCAGGTGGGTGGGGGGTTAATCTTTCAGCTTTATCTCAAGAGCCTGACTCAGGAAACCTACTGTAACAGGGATGTTACACTTTGTTCCCCTTTGAGGGATGGACCATAAATGTTACCATCTCCCTTTTTCCCTGGAGGCAGCATGTTGCTCATCCAATTCCTTCCTTCAGTTATCAGAACTCATCTCTCCCCTGGACAGGAAGTGGTGTTCTAAAGCTTGTCCTATAGCAAGCCACAGGAAGTGAAGGTTACAAATGTTAATTAAACAAATCAGATTACTGGCTTGTATGCCCAGCCTAAATCAAGAGAGGGTTATTTGTGCATTCAGGGAAGCTACTAAAAGCGAAGTTTTTGTGGCTAAATAAAAGGAAATGTGTGCTTGGGAAACCTATTTCCCTGTTTAGTCTGTTTTCAACTAGCTCCTTAAGGTTTCTGGTTTCATCCAGGGCTATATCCTCAGGCCAGGATATTAAAGTTTCTAGAGACAGTGAGAAAAGATAGAGACACACAGGCACTGCAAATGTCCTTAAAGTTAACTAAAAAATGGGATACAGTGCAGGGCAGACAAGAAACCCTTCCTGCCCAGAACAATTCATGCCTCAGTTTCCTTCTTTGCACCAACATACACTGTCTTTTTTTCTAAAGATTGTTACAGTTACTTTATTTAAAATGTAACATGCATGATTTCATCATGCATATTTTTGCTGTGCTCAGACAACATACTGAATTTTTACTATAGCAGCTATGAAGTATCATTATGTCCATTTTAAACAGAGGCAAAGTTTTGGTGACTTGCCAGCTATAGTCCTGGGACAGGAGACATAAGACCATGTTGGGCTCAGATCCTGTTCGGTACCTGGATTATCCTTCTTCTATTCGTGATTACAGAAGTTGCAATGAGACCTAAGTGACTGTTCCTGTCACACAAAATACTGGCTCTATTGCTTGAAAGCCCTCTAATAGGTGTAAGAGGGAATTAGGAAGGGAAAGTAACTGGCTGAGATCTGTCACATCTGCCTTGTTCCATTTCTAAAAAAAAAAAAAAAATAAAAGGCAGGCTTTCTGAGCAAGGAGAAGCTGTTTCAACATTTTTCTTTTTAGCATTTTTTCACCTCCTATGGGGCAACT
>VZTH01008183.1:0-65162 GCA_013397815.1 Aleadryas rufinucha | reverse complement strand
GGGCTCACTGCTTAGACCTCAGACCCAAACTAAAGGCTCAGGTATCCTTTTTTTTTCAAAGAGAGAAAGGACTTCCCATCCCTTCAAAAGGGAAGGAGAGGGTTCTTGTCCATCTTTAGCATAAGTACTCCTTTTGCACAGAACCCCAGCAATTCGTGCTGACAATAGTTTTAAGCCCCAGGATGGGTCTGCATCCTCGGGTGTACTCTCAGCACTCTGCTCACAAGTAATGAGAAAAAATACTCACTACAGAGGAAAGAGCAATGTTTTGGCTTACAAAGTAGACATCAGCTGAAGCTCAGGAAAGCCGGATTCTAGTCCTTTTCCTGAATGATTAATTTAACATAATATAACTGTGCAATGGGGCTGGATAGCACGTAATTTGCACTTCAGAGCAGTTTCTCAGCAGGCAGGTGGGTGGGGGGTTAATCTTTCAGCTTTATCTCAAGAGCCTGACTCAGGAAACCTACTGTAACAGGGATGTTACACTTTGTTCCCCTTTGAGGGATGGACCATAAATGTTACCATCTCCCTTTTTCCCTGGAGGCAGCATGTTGCTCATCCAATTCCTTCCTTCAGTTATCAGAACTCATCTCTCCCCTGGACAGGAAGTGGTGTTCTAAAGCTTGTCCTATAGCAAGCCACAGGAAGTGAAGGTTACAAATGTTAATTAAACAAATCAGATTACTGGCTTGTATGCCCAGCCTAAATCAAGAGAGGGTTATTTGTGCATTCAGGGAAGCTACTAAAAGCGAAGTTTTTGTGGCTAAATAAAAGGAAATGTGTGCTTGGGAAACCTATTTCCCTGTTTAGTCTGTTTTCAACTAGCTCCTTAAGGTTTCTGGTTTCATCCAGGGCTATATCCTCAGGCCAGGATATTAAAGTTTCTAGAGACAGTGAGAAAAGATAGAGACACACAGGCACTGCAAATGTCCTTAAAGTTAACTAAAAAATGGGATACAGTGCAGGGCAGACAAGAAACCCTTCCTGCCCAGAACAATTCATGCCTCAGTTTCCTTCTTTGCACCAACATACACTGTCTTTTTTTCTAAAGATTGTTACAGTTACTTTATTTAAAATGTAACATGCATGATTTCATCATGCATATTTTTGCTGTGCTCAGACAACATATTGAATTTTTACTATAGCGCAGCTATGAAGTATCATTATGTCCATTTTAAACAGAGGCAAAGTTTTGGTGACTTGCCAGCTATAGTCCTGGGACAGGAGACATAAGACCATGTTGGGCTCAGATCCTGTTCGGTACCTGGATTATCCTTCTTCTATTCGTGATTACAGAAGTTGCAATGAGACCTAAGTGACTGTTCCTGTCACACAAAATACTGGCTCTATTGCTTGAAAGCCCTCTAATAGGTGTAAGAGGGAATTAGGAAGGGAAAGTAACTGGGTGAGATCTGTCACATCTGCCTTGTTCCATTTCTAAAAAAAAAAAAAAAATAAAAGGCAGGCTTTCTGAGCAAGGAGAAGCTGTTTCACCATTTTTCTATTTAGCATATTTTCCACTCCTATGTGGCAACTGTGTTTCTCTGTACCTGTGCAGAACTGGCTGTAGAGTACACGGCTGATGATGTTTCATTCTCCAGGTGGTAAAGGCTCAGGCTTGAAGGGAGATCTCAGAACCACTCCTTATTTTACCTGAAGTGACAATGTGGACTTCATTTAGCTGCTGCACATTATAATGATGATGAGGAGATCTGCCCACTGAAAACGCTTTTGGCAGGGTAATGAGCAAAGCCATCATAGAATGGTTTGGGTTTGAAGGGACTTTCAAGATCATCTAGTTAGAACCATAGAATCACATAATATCCTGAGTTGGAAGGCACCCACAAGGATCATGGACATCCAACTCCTGGTTCTGCACAGGACACCCCAAGAGTCACACCACGTGCCTGAGAGTGTTGCCCAAACACTTCTTGAACTCTGTCAAGCTTAGGGCTGTGAGCACTTCCCTGGGGAGCCTGTTCCAGTGCCCAAACACCCTGTGGGTGAAGAACCTTTTCTGAATATCCAACTTAAACCTCCCCTGACACAGCTCTAGGCCATTCCCTCGGGTCCTGTCACTGGGCACCAGAGAGAAGAGGTCAGTGCTTGCCCCTCCTCTTCCCCTCATGAGGAAGCTGTAGACTGTAGTGAGGTGTCCCCATCTCCTCTTCTCCAAGCTGAGCAGACCAAGTGACTTCAGCCATTCCTCATAAGGTTTCCCCTCAAGGCTCTTCACCATTTTTGTAGCCCTCCTTTGGACACTATAACTTTGCAAAGCTATTAGAGAATAGCTTTACAACCTTCTGATATTGTGATGCCCAAATTGCACACAGCGCTCAAGCTGAGGCCCCACCAGTGCAGAGGAGAGCAGGAGTCACTTCCCTTGCCTGGCTGGCCATGCTGTGACTGATGCACCCCAGGACATGGTTGGCCCTCCTGGCTCCAGGGCACACTTCTGATCCTCCCATGGGCAGGAACAACATCCACCAGATCAGGTTACTCTGGGCCCTATTCAACCTGGTCTTGAATACTTGCAAGAATTGGGCATTTAAAACTTCTCTGGGTCACCTGTTCCACTGTCTCACTGCCCTCGTGGTAATGCTGGGAGATGTTCAAGTATTTGCCAAGCAAACTATGGCTGAGACTACTCTCACTTCACTATCAGTCCTTCTGAAGATGAGGTAACTTGATATGGTTAGAAGGAACTTGATGCTTGAACCACAATTAATGTGATTTATTTTAATAAGGATTTATTTTAAGGATAAATAATCAAGAGCGCACCATTTCAGCTCATTTGTGCCACGTGCTGCATGGATCTCCTGCACTGCAAAATAATAAATTTTAATTCTGTCATTGTATACTGCTCACTCACAGTTAGAAGAACCATTCATCTGTAATGTTCACAGCAAGCTGTGAAGCTAGGAGAAAAGGGGAAAAGGAAAGTCTATTCTAAAGCTGTGGTGTGGAACATGAAAGTTTGCGAAGAAGGAACCTCAAAATCTCCATGTGATGCTAGTAAAATCAATTCTGATATATGGAGGAAAGATACATCAACACAAGGCCTCTTGTTTTCCAGCAAGAAATCTTTCACATATACATAGGAAAAGCAAGGCAAAACAGAATGGTGCCAAAATCTTGTTCTGCCTTAGAATGTTTCTTGCTAATATTTTTTCTGATGTAATGTTAAAACATCTGAGCATTGACAGTTTCCCAGGCATCAGTCTAGAAAGAACAATACGAAAAGGTGACTAGAGCAACTGACACTAGAGGACAAAAGAGGTAAAATCTTTGACTTGAATAAGAAAGAAACACTTTAGTTCTTTATGAAACACTCTATCTCATCCATCATGTGTCAAACTTGGACAACTGAAAAAAGCAGATAAGCAATTGTGGAATTGCTAACAGTTGGAGGAATAGTGAGAATCCTCTTTTTTAGAGGAGTTCTTCCTAATTCCCTTGTGGCAATTCCCAGGTGTTTCCCTGTTGCTTCCTTATGCCTCAGCAGCCCCTGGTTTCTCTAGAGCACTTAGAATTCCAGTCCCTTCCCCTGCTAAATCTAGTTTTAATCTCTGTTTATGAGTAGAATCATCTTATTGCCCCCGACCACTCACAGGAAAATACATCACTGACAAAAGTCATTCTCAGATCCGGATCTCCCAGTTATACCAGGAATCCCTGGCTTTGCTTGACCCTTCTAACGTAGCATCGCTTGTGGATCAGATATAGGATTCTGGAGAGAAAAATCATGTAGAACTGACTTGTTGTGAACAATTGTGAAACCGTTTGCCCGAAAGGAAACTTTCTTCCCTACTCCCAACCTCCAAGTTGCATTTGGCAGGAGTTAGTTCAAGCTGCATGACCCAACCTTTTCCACAGTGACTCAGCCTTTCATTGCCTGCAGTTCTTTGTAAAGCAGCCATAAGGTGAAGTCTGTTTTCTTTTCTGTAGAAATAGGGACAGCAGATGGCTTGTGGAAGAAACTAAACTACATTTCATGTCCTCCTGGGGCTTACTTAACTCAACCTTCCACATAAATAGTCAGATTGTGCTTACTCACTGATGAAGAAAAGTCTATTTCCAAATTCTTTTCTTTTCAGAAGATATAAATGTCAGCAGAGGTTGAGATAATGTTCAAGCAGTTTTAGTAAATGAGTAAAAATGAAATTTAAATTGCAGAGGGAGGATAATAACATCATCACTTCTGTTGTGAAAGCCTAAAATAAAGGCAGAAAACCTATTTCACAAACTTTCTTAGACTTTACAATAACAATTCTTAGTCTGCCGTATGCAGATCTGAGCTGGTAATGAGCATTCAGACCTTTAGTTTCAGGCTCTCTGATCAATTTTTTTAGTCTTTGTGTGAATGACACTTTTTAAATTAATTTGCTTTGACATTTATAAGATTTATTTCCAAAAAAATCATCCATACAGACTTTGTATATCTTCCTAATGGTAAACTGAGCTTGTTAAAGTATCACAAAATTTGTCATTTCAGTGTCTCTTTGTAGTCTACAATTAAGGCACAAGAAATAGCCCATCATTTGCAATGCAAGCTGATACGAATTATGTATTTTCTCAATTAATAAACCAGGTTTATACATACTTTCATCTAATGCTCATGTTACAAATTTGTCTGACACAGGGCTGTCAGGTTAAATTATCTTCCAAAAGTTCATTCAAATAAATGCATAAACAAACATCCCAAAGAAGATGAGGATTTCTGAAAAAGTTCTACCTCCTATCATTTAAGGATTGTGTACATCTTGTTACTGAAACATTGAAATTTAACTAAAAGATCTTGTAAGTTGGGATTCAAGAGGGTTTTCTTGTTTTCTATTTCTACTACACCTTTTCATTTTTTAATGAACTTTTAAAAATGTTTCCTAACAGTTGCAGAGATATGAAGTCCATAACATGGAATGACAACCTAATCAAAAAGCATGTAATGACATAATTGAAAAAGAAAACAAAAATAGGGAATTCTGTGAATGATGGAGCCTGCTGCTCTTCAGAAAAAAACCCCAAATTCCCATGTTATATAATCTGAGTTAAATGTCTAGCCAGTCTGTCCTACAGAAATTGAAAAAAAGTGTCCTGAGAGCATCCAGAGCTGCTCTCTTCCCTGCTGGTGTGGCAGGATGCATGTGGGGTTTATGGCCATGTGCTGGGGAGCACTCACTGACTTCCTCAACAGCAATCTCAAGAACACAGTGCAACATCTGTCTGTACTGGAACAGCCTCCACGTCCCAAGTAACTCTCATCCTTGCTAGAAAATAAGACCACTGGCATCATCCCCCTGCCCTGGGTTCCTGGGTCTTGAGTAACAAACAAACAAGGTATCACTTGGTGCCAGATTTTAGTTCATAATACAACCCTGATACAGCAGTGCTGTTAATCAGGACACAAGCTTTGAGAAATGCTTTATTAGGTTATTAGCTCACTGCTAATTCTATTTACATGGCACTTCTTTCTATTGCTAAATTAAATATACCCTCAATGGAAATCTTGGAAAAAAAATGTTTCTTATAGCTGTTGGGAGAGACTTCAGACTTCATTTTGTTTCTGGGGAAAAAAATGCTAGATAAATTGGTGCTGCTGTGTTTGGCCTCTGGGGATAAAATATCCTCCAATAAGTAATATGGGACCTAGATAACAGCAAACACCTTTTCTGAAGAGAAAATACAGAAATATTATGTTATAAATCAAAGACAAGAGTGTGAAAGGGAAAGGTGCTTTCAGTTTGAGAAAATTGAAAGGAGGGCAAGATACCAATGAAAACACTATCTAGGAATGGATAGCAGAGCTTAATGAAAAAATACTGTGTTCAAACAGTCCTGTCTGGAAACCAAAGAAGTGTAAATACAAAGAAGGAGAAGAAGCCTTTCAAGGGATCATTGGAGACAATATCTGAGAAAAGCTTTCAAAGCTGAAAAATATTTTAGAAAGTGAATTTACCAGAGTACGTGGTAACCTATAGAACTCTGAGATGTTTTTATCTTGAGATTTCTGCTTGAATTCTTTCCCAGATAAATCTCACCTTTCACAAGAATTCATGGCAAGAAAATACTTCTATAGAGGAAGTGAGAGGAGCATGGCACAGTGGCACTGGTGTGCAAGCCAGGGAGACTTTTCTGGGGAGACTGCCTGGAACTGAGAAACATGGGCTTTTTAGAACATCCAGGCTCCTATTTCTACCTCCAGTGGTAGGTGGAATCTACCTTACCTCTAGGTGAATCCCCAACATATTTCAACCCACGTCAGAATTCCCATCCTAGAGCTCTTGGATGTTTTCAAATGTGGTCTTTTGCCCTCTCTTTTAATGTCTAAAGGGAGTTTCAGTATAACATTTGTAAATTGTTGGTGCAACAGTCAGCTCTTTGGCTTCTGGTTTCTTCAGAGCTGTCAACAAGCTTTTAGGAGATTTTCCACACCTGTTATTTATCATTTCTGAAGCCACATGCATCTCGCCCCCTGAGGTGACGCTGTACACACTCATGCTTTAAGTTATGTTTAAAAATTACTATGCAACTTGATACTTATAGGAATCTTGACTTTGGGACATTTCTTGCCGGTGTGTGAGTTTTCCTTATGTAGGTATGATCACCTCTTTTCAGGAAAAATCATCCCAGTTACCTGAGGGATATTTCCCGTGTGCCAGATTTATAAAAGAAAGAAAGTTAAAGAACATCTTATTTCAAGTGGGAAACAATGAGTCACGGTGGTGACAAAGAGAAATATGATTCATGCCACATTTTCAGGTATTTCAGTTCCTCAGATATCATAGATAATGATTCACCGATTCTTTACAGATTTCCAGGTGCTTGTAATGTTTTGTTCTATCAGCTGCTTTGTGATGGTTGACAGCTTTAAGGGTCTTACTCTAAAAACTAGCAAAGCCCTAAAAGCATGCACTGAAGAGTTTTACAGAAGGTACGGGCTCCTTGCCTTTGCAAGCAACCCACAGCTTCTCAAACAAAATTGCTGACATTTTGCCCTAGACATCTGAAGTGTGCCTTGCAGTTTGGACCAGAAAGTAAAGTGATCTGAGGTACAGAGGGAAAAACACTGACTGAGAGGATGAAATTGAACACAGAAGCTCTATGTGCATTAGGAAGGGCAGCCATCCTAACTTTTATAAGCAGGGCAAACTTTTGGTGGATATGGGTACTATTTACTTTTTTATTGCCTCACGAGAATTATTTCAAACTGCACACTGATGTTTTAGGAGGCAGGAGGGGTCTCCACAGCACCTGGTTTTCCGTTCTCATTTCCTCTTTGCTTCAGGCTTTTTATGGAATGATCCTTTAGCCCTATAAACTTGCAGTGAATCTAAATATAAAATGAGCCAGGCAGAATGCAGCTTTCAGCCCCCCTTGACTACTCACTGCTGAGAACTTCCCTCTGTGCTCTGGAGATTTAATAGCAGAGCTATTGCTCATGTAACAACTACAACAATAGGAATCATGGCAATAGCAATCTCATTGCTAACTTCATTTTTGTGACTGTATGGATGAACCCCTATCTTGCAGTATTCACTGTTCCAGTAATAATGAGGCTATTCCTTCTGTATGTATAGAATGTATTTTATGAGGCATTTCCCTTTCTTTTTCATCCTTGTGTGGAATTGTGCTCTCATTCACAGTGTTTAGCAATTCATAAGTCTAGCATTTCTGTGTAAAATTATGTTTTCATATATTTAAATCAAAATTTTATCTTCTTCTTCTTCTATCTTTTAATGCCTATTCCTGTGGACTCTTTTAGTACAGATTATCAATTTTCCTGCCACCTTCCCAACCCTGAATTTCAGAATTTCAGTAGGCATTGTGGGTTTGGTTAGGATGCTCAACCTGGAAAGGGCCCCTTTTCCATATGCAGCAGTCCTACCTCCTCACTTTCCAGCAATGTGCCTTCTGACTCCCTTCTCTGTTTTCATTTATTCCTATGCATTTATTCCTATTCACATTCGGTTTTGCTTTAATCTTTATTCCTCTGACATTTTCAGCCTCTTTTGCAGGGTTTGCCTGTCTACCCACCCTGGTCTCTTACCACACACAAATGTAAGACCCTACGGTCTAGAGAGGCTGATTGCAGCTGCTTTTCACTGCAAAAGCATTTGCATGGCAAGACATTGTGGCGCAGGAGACTGTGTAACCACATTCTTTTACAGCCTTGTCCCACACCTTGTTTTTCTCCAAGGACAGGAAGCTGTTTGAAGAGTTGTCCAAGGACTGCACTTCTACAGTTCTACGGAATGGCTTCCTCAAGAGCTGGGTGAGGGATGGGATGCCACCCATGGGTTGTGTTTGGATGGAGCCTACTCACTGCCAGAGGAGTGCTCCTGCCAGTTACTTGTTAAAGTTCTTTCAGTACCTAATGAGCAGATATAAACAGAGGGGTTTAGAAAGTGATGATTTGCTGAATTCAAAGGATTTCCAACAAGCAATAGTGTAAGCCCTAGTTATTCCTCAGTCACCTAGGCTGATCACCTGCATCACATACCACATACTACTCTACTGGGTCCAATGGCTTTGTGTTTTGATAGAACATCTTCAAAGCAAATTGTGCTGCTTTGATTTAAGGATGAGGAGAGTTTAGGAGATGAGGGATTTTCTAATCAGTTTACTTCAGGAAATAATCTTTTGGAGTGTTACTGTGTTTAGTGCTTTGTTTCCTATTAGAATTTATCTGATTCAATTTCTTAGATTTTCTTACACCTTTCTCACTAAATAAAAGGCTATGTACTCCCCTCTGTTTTCTCCTTGTGAAGGCATTATACTTTGTAATCAAATCACTCCTCAATCTTCCCTTTTAATAAGCTAACCAGATTTAAGCATTAAGCTTTTAACAGCAAGATGTTTTCTCCAGAAAATAGAATAAGTACTGTGGTTATCATTGGAGCTCTCTTGGGGCTTCTAAACCCCGCTATAAATGCAGCCACCAAAACTGCATACTGTATTTCAGTATTAGCCTCACCTATGTTTCACACAGGGATAAAATTGCTTTTAGTTCATGGATGATGGGGTACAAACAGTCCTTTTTCACTAATACATGTCGCTCAGAGGCATTAATTAGGTTGTTTCCCCTGCTGTGAATTTTAATTCCTTACAGAGCCTCTGCTTTCCAGGGTACAGTACTGTATTCTGTTGGTATATCCCATCTATTAAGAGAGCTTTTGTTGTGTAGCTTCCATGTCTGCATTATTGTTTACCAGTTTCTCAAGGCCCCTAAATTTTAGCAGAAACACTTTTTCTCCTTACTTTGTCATTTCCATTCTTAAACATCATGGGAGAGCAATGCTGCCCCACACAAATCCTTCATGAAAGGTTTCCTGGACTGATGACATTAATAACATGATTTCTTTTTCATATACTATTGAGAAGTGCTTTTTGCTCTGGTTTGTATCTTACAGAACATTCCACTGGTTTTGTTATTGAACCGTAAGTGATCTGTGAATGCTCAATGTCCCATATTCCCCATATTACTAATAACTCTGAGGAAAACAAAGGTGTGTTGAAGGCTCCATATAACACTGTTCTGCCTATCTATTTTCTCTATGTTTCCCAAAAAAGTTACATTTGACTTTTATTTCAAGCACAGAGTTTTCCCTAAGATTTTAGTACTGTGGCTTAACAGTGTGGGATTTTTCCCCGAGAAGGTAAATTTTCTGCTAATCTTACACATTTCATGTCTCCATTTTCCAGCAAGCCACTCTGTACTCAATCAGATGGGTGGTTTTTTGCTTAATTTATGATTATTAATCCCTTCCTTCCATTTCTTACCTGTCTAAGAGACTTCTCCTGAGTAAGATGGCCCCTCGTTCCAACAGGACAAGTCATACCTCTGCTAGTAACAACTTGTCTTTTATCTTCCCTTGCCCATGAGCTGAGAAGGAGCAAAGAGGCAGCATCCACCAGGTCTTTATTCCAAAGCCTATTGCACCCCACAAAGTCCCTTGTGACTTTGGTACACACAACGACATGTGACTGTTTTCCCATCCATTTCAGGTTATTGTGCCAGGGTCAACTCACCATCCTGCAGCAATGAAGGCCCTTGTCTGCCCTGAATTCATGAGTAGATGCTGATGATTTTCATTATCTGAAAATGTCTGGAAGGATCATTAATGGTGGCTTGTTGAACACTGAAAAGTCTCCTATAATTTTTATATGCTTCAATAAAAACCAAGATCAACACAAAGCATAGCACAGACCAAAGCACAGAGAGACCTGTGTGTAATTGAAATGAGTCTTAGAAGGAAAGCACCAGGCAGCTGTGTCTACTTGGTGCTGTCAACTCCACATAAAACACACACTCTGTAAACTGTGCCTTAGTATGATGCTATTAAATCTACATTTATTTATCATGCACAGCCTTTCCCAAGCAATTCATTTCCTCTTGCTAATAAAAAGTTTTGAAGAATCTTGAAATAGTTGATATCTAAAATGAGATGGGAAACCTGGTGCCAACTTTTTTTATGTTTCCAAAGGGGAAATGTGTCCCAAATAATTCTTGCTTAATATTTAGCATAGGTGACATTTAAGGAAGAGGAGTGCAAAAGAACTATGAATTATTCTGTCTTTAAGGGCAAGGTGTTTGCATTTTATTCTTGTAACTAAGAGGAATATTTTTTAAAGGAACACAGTTTCTGCTTCCATTTTCCTGTAGGAGAGTAATTTCTGGAATGTTAATGTAATTATATAATTTTTATGGTTTTCAGTTTTTCCAGCATACACAAGAACATATGCTCTCACTTAGGTACTTCGAGAATTTAATATGTTTACATGGAAATTGATGTATCATGCCTTGATGAGACACGATATGCAAATTCTCCCTTTTTGTTAATTGACTAAATAATTTCAGCTATCTTACATCACTGGAAGGCTTTGAAATAGGTTCTTTCTTACTGAAATCAGAAGAAATTTTGCTATTAATTTCAACTGGGCTGCAATATGTGTTGGTCTTCAATCAAATTGTGGCACTTTTCCTTGCACACAAAAAATATTTATGAAAACAAAATGATTTTTTATAGAGAAAAAGATTCTCCTATCTCTTCAATCAAATCCAGGCTAATATTTTCTTCAGTTCATTGTAGGTGGATTTGTTTGGGCATCTCTTCATTATAAACTGCTTTCTTGAGATGTCAAAATAAATGAATTCTTGAAATTATTTAAGCTCTAGGAACCTCATTATGTGTGGAAAAAAATGTGCTGTAAATTGACCTTTTTTAAGAACACTTGCTGTCTCAGAAAATCTCCTTGTATAAATATTTAAACTGAGAACATACTTTATTATTACCTTTTGACATGAGCTGCCAGGTGGTGGATTTATTTATATTTGAGTTTGCTTTAATTTCATTTTATTTATTCATTTGTTGATTAAATTTCATATGAAAAATTCAAGAAAGTGCAGACAATAATAGTAAATATCAATTATGTAACCTCTCAGATGAGCCTGTTCAAGAGAATTGCTCAGAACCCATCTATTTTCTCCATGCCAAACAGTAATTTCTTTTAAATATTATGCTACACATGAATAAATTACATTAGTTCTCTAATAGAGCTGTAACTTCAAAGACAAAACCAAAGAGATTATGGGAGAAAATGGACTGGCAGTTCTGGATCAATTGTGGAAGGAATAAAGGGAAATATATTTTAACTTTACATCACAAATGCATCTGCTACTGAAGTCCGACAACAAAACACCAAACTCATATAAATTAGATCTCTGAATTTTAATTCAGTTCTGGCTCTGAAATACTGTTCTGTCAACAGCATTAATATCCAAGGGATGTTGAACAGTATTTTCCTGTATAATTTCAGAACAAAGCTTTAAAAAACTGTCCAGACCATCAGATACTAAACCAGAAAAACCCAAAATGAGCTTGTCAAGATCTGTTCTTGAGAGGGGAATATGCAGAGATTCAAGCCTATACAGCCTTTTAAATTAAATGAAGAACATAAGGTCTGAAAACAGTGCAAACAATTCAAAACATTGTGTCACACACAGAAGATAGCCATCCTGGTTTCCAGACAATTTCCTCGTTGTCATTAACCTTTTGGTAAGATTGCAGCAGTATGACATTAATGAGAATCAACCTTAATACAATTATTTCCTTTTCCAGACATGGTA
Source organism: Aleadryas rufinucha (assembly GCA_013397815.1). NCBI lineage: Eukaryota > Metazoa > Chordata > Aves > Passeriformes > Aleadryas > Aleadryas rufinucha. Next base: position 53,032 of record VZTH01008183.1, on the reverse strand, counting down.
GGGTGTATTTAAAAACACTGTGTGTCAAATACAGAACGTGTGCATAAACTAATACAAATAGGATACAAAAGGATGCCTAAGCTCCTTATGAATGGAAAAATAAACAGAAAAGGCAAGTGCAGCAGTTTGGATCTGAAGTGACTTGTTATTCAGAGCCTGCCCCATCTCTCTCTCTCAGCGGGAGTCACACCCCCAGCACAGTGGTTTCTGTTTCTGCTTTACCCTGTCGTCAGCCCCTGACTGTCCATGGCCTTATTCCCAAAGGACAAGTTGCCAAAGACACAAACCCAAACTCTATACGTTTTTTACCCCTTAACTCCTGTTAAAGTATCAAACTACTAAGAATCTTTTCATATGGAAGGACCACCCTGACAGATTGTTGTGAACACCTCAGATGGTCACAAGGTCAGAGAGATAAGGACCACTGTCTGTCTAAGTCTTAATGTTATAATAAAAAGCAGCATCCAACAAGACGAGTAGGATGAAAATATCAATAATTTTATTGTGGGTCCAAACTGAAATTAAAATCTTCTTTTTGTTTTGTTGTGGTTTTTGTTTAAATAGCTGTGTAAACTATTTTCTTGTAAGCCTTAATCTAAAGGTCACAGAGTCAAAAGTGGACCAGTTTAAGATTACGTCCTAAATTACTTTCCTGGAGGCAAATTCATCCTTATTATACACATCACTGCTAGTTTAAGTGGAATTTTTCTTAAGAGTAAAAAAAGGAGGAGTTTCATACTCTTTCAGTGCCTGGAAAAAATAAAATGGACCTCAGTGTATGGCAGTCATATGTCATTTCATACTCAGGTATGAATATTATTCATTTATAAACAGTACTTCTTAGAACTATTGTGTTCATTAAATATTTGTGATCTCCGAAATATGTATATAAATGATATTACCTTTATACAGTTTGCCAACATTAAAAAATCTGCAGCTTTCACAATTGGTTCCAATACCTCATTTTTCTCATGTTAATATATAATATATTTGCAAATTTCTGGACCAAGTTACATTACTAGGTCTAGTGGGCCATGAAGCACAATTACTGTTCATAGAATTCATGTTATGAGAGTAATGCAAAATCATTCTCCACATCAGTTCTTTTCTTTAAATGTCTTCAACTCATCTTTGAAATAGAGGATTTTTGCTGAAAAGGGAATTTTAGCCAAATGTGAGCTTGAGATATTTCTGTCTTTTCTTATTTGAGTGTTTTGTGTTGTTAAATAGAATGTATTTTAGCTTTTAAAAGCAATGCTTCTCTTTTTGTTGCCTTTGTTTGAAAGCTGGAATGATGAGGAGCTTCCTGTATTCTAAGAATACAGCATGTGTCCAAAGCTGAAATATGATCACATCCAGCCCAGGCTTTTTGTATGCTTTTGTAAAAGCCTTTTCTTGGTCATTACTCTGATATTTTGTCATTGACTATTTGCACTTAAATTTTTTTAAGCTGTATGGGGAATTTTATGTCATCCTGTTCTCTCTACATTTCTCTTATAAATATTTATACTAAAAATGAGCTAAATAAACAGAATTGCTTCCTGATCACTACGATATTTCACCTTTTTAATAACTTTTCTTCTTTCCTTTCTTCCTGCTGAGCTGAAGCACAGAAAGATGATAGTAGGATTTTCAAGCTGCACTGAAATTGTTGCAGGACTTATGCAGGTTTTTGAGACTGCCCTCTACAAGAAGAAAAAAAAAAGCCATTGATAAATTGGGTTTATGTCATTTGACTAACCATTATCATTATGCATAAATTCCTCCTTTGAAAAAATAATTTGATAATCTATCAAAGAACTGGATGTGAAAATTGCTCTTCAGCAAGTTGACGGATAGGTTAAAGATGATAATTGACCTGTGCTGTAGGTAGCCCTGCAGTTTCTTAATGAAGCTGCTAATTGTCCGTGAGATATTTGGGCTTAAAAGCCAGAGAGTATTTTAGAAACCATTTTTTTGGCTTAAAGATTTTTTTTTTTTGTATTCTTGCCACCTTGAAAAGGGTTTTATTCTATTTTCCTTTCCCTGGACATTTCAAACATTGAAATATGAAAAGCTAAGCAAAAGTAAGATGCTGTATGTCTAAAGTCTTGAAAAAGTTGCAACTCTGCATTGCGCATAAGTGGAGTCTGTGCCTCCAGCCTGCACTGTATAGGATGTTAGGAGATCCTGTATGATGTGGATTCAGTTCTTAACCCAAATTAGTCAGTAGGCAGACATGGATTTGCCACCATGTAGGAGCTATCACTGCTGTCAGTGTGCCCCAGCATTTGGGTAAGTTCAGTCTGCTGATGAAAAGAGACCAGGTATCTACAACTAAGCTTCAGCTTATGCTGAGAGTAAAGGAGAGAGCCCTGTGAGAGGTTGTGGCCATAACACCGTTCCTCTGTGTGCAGATATAAACCTCTACATCAATCACTCAGCATAGTGGTTAAGGAGTTTTCACAGACCATAGTTTTCCACATGGAAGAGGATTTGTGGATAAGTGTCTGCCATTTTTGTTTGTCCGAAATGCTCTCCTCTTACAAACGTGGTAGACACTTCCCAGTCAGACTGAAATGTTGTACCATAACAGCTGGGCATCCCTAAAAGTCCCCAGCACACATGAATTGCTGCAGAATATCCCACATCCCTCTTGTCATGTAAGGGGAATTTTTCCTTAACAACATTTTTACATGTAGCAGGAAACTAATTTCTATATTGCACACATAATTCATTCTGGAGACTGAATGTAACCATGACTCACACATGCCAGAGGATGCCACATGCCACACTTCTAGGACGTATTTAAACATGGGATAAAGAAGGCAGTAAAACAACTTATACAGAATAAAGGACAATCTGTATTTCTGTAAATAATGTAACCCAAAATGATTTTTTGTCCTTGGGGTATAAGTCATGGGCTGCAGCAATGATGCTGACACACAAATCTTGAGCAGCTCCCACAGCAGTTTGACAGTCCCAGAACACAAGTTCTCATATGAAATATAGTTGCTCCATCTGCTACTCCCCTGGCATGAGATGCTCTTCCTCCTTTCACGCCAGTGTGGTGGGAGAAACACTCCTACTCACACTAGCTATAAAATACACAGACCATAATTGTTTTTCTGTCACTGCTGCTCCTTTTCTTTCGGGTAAAGCAACTTTACCCAGCGTCACTGTAATTCCCCTTCCGTTTTCTATTGTCACATTTCCTAACTTGAACCTCCAGCAGTCTGGAAGAACTTTGGACAGAAGCACTCTTTGCTGAAGCCCACCTGTGCCTTGCTTGTCTCTGTCAGTCCTTGCTCTCAATGAGGAATAGGTCATTCCTGCAGCTTTGTATTCTGATGGGCAGCAATACACCAAAAGCTGTCTAGAGCCTATGGGCTCCTTCAGTTGCACTTTTTCCCAAGCACTGCCGTTCTAGACATCTTGCAGTGAGAGTTGTAACACTAAAGCTGTCTCACCTTCACGAAACATGATATTCAGGCTTGTCTTTTTTGTAAACTGCACAATCTGATTGATGTATTCCAAGTCTGGAAATTCAAGCCTCTCAAATATAGCTCTACCCATAACTGTAGCAGGACTCTTTCTATTGAGAAGTACCAAGTATTACAATCTGATGTACATTTTAGTTGCATAGCCAACTTTGCTGAATCTTTCCTTATTCTGTTATTCAACCAAAGCCACTCTGATTTCACTGGCTCATTTTTTTTTGCAATTCAGTTCTGAATCTATCTCTGATTAGACCTCTGTGAACCAAGGGACACAGAACATCATGCAGCACTCATTTTTCCCCTTCTTAACAAAGAGGAGCCTCTGCAACATAATGTGTCTTACTGGTAGGCAGGCTGCTTGCTAAGTAGGTAGGTAAATACACAAGTAGGCAGACAGATGTATAGGTAGATGGATTAAAAAGATTTTTCAAATGAAAAAGTATCTTATTTTAATAGCAAAAGATGTTTTTAAGAGCAAACCCCATATTTTAATTGTGAGCAACAAATGAACAACTTGCAGCCAGTCATAACCCAAGTCTGTTGAGACTTTTATCTTGTAATTTTTTCATGTGTTACTTCAGAGACCTGGAGTTTTGTTCTTGTCTCTTGATAGAATTGTATTTGTTAAAAAAAAATAGATTTTTTGTTACAGCATCTCTTACAATCAAGATCTTGAGATGTTCAGGAAACAGTCTTCAGTACATGAAACAAGCACATCAGCCTACATTTGAGCAGTCTCTACAACTGAAGCAGTGGGTATGCACTGCACCCAAGGCAAAAAATGATGGCAAATGTAGTTTTACAATGCATACTGTCTATTCAGAGTTAGGCTGGAGCATGAACCCCCATCTCCTGCTGCATGCCTGGGAATGCAATGCTCCACTGAGAATGAGGACTGTCATGTTCAGATGACGGATGTAAGTCAGGACACAAAGCCTGCTTTTCCCTCTCCTGATAGTGATAAATATCTTGATGACTGGTTCAGGTCTTCCCTGGGGAAATGGAAGAAGGCTGTGTTCTTTATCTCTGTCATTTTTTTGGTGATACAGATTTAGACAGGGACCATAACCAGGATATGGCTTTTTTCTCTTCTCCATAAAGCACAGCCTTTCTCCCTGCACAGCTTCCTCTCCTTTGTCACTGCATTACTAACATTCATGCCTAGATTTCAAAAGATGCGTCTGAAATCACTGCTCAGAACCAAGCACATCATATTCTTCTGCAGCCCAGCATCACGTGGAAGGATAACCAGGCAAAAGGGCAGAAGGGTGCCACAGGAGGTTGTGATCAGACCCTTGTTTTCATGAGCAGGGACCAGAACCCAAGAGATATCTGCCTAAGACAAATACCTTCATCTGCAATTTGTGAAATAAGCAGCACAAGGGGAAAATTAAAACTGTTCAATTTCTAACTGTTAATTCCTAAAGCAAGAACCCCCCAAGTGTTAACGTGTAAAGAAAGACTATAAAGTGATCTTTCCTGGACACATGAGAATTCAGCTAAGAGGAAGATTTCATCAGTTTTCAAATATGGAGAAACCTGGACTCTCACAAGTTTTTAGATACTGAAAACAATGAGTAAGTCTGGACAAGTGTGCAACAACCCGGAATTAACTCATTCCTGTACACACAGACCAGATCACCCTACCATTATTTATGTATATATTTATTTTTGCAGAGGTAGCTCATTTATGAGTTCATTATATTCAAGGCATCATGCACTGTTATGCTTATCTACTTGAACTCAGACATGAGAAGGCGAGCAGTTAAATGGAAGCGTGATTATGAAAGAGAAAGAAGGGTTGGTTCAGATGAAAGATGGGAGGCATTGGTACTGGGGAAAGCAGACAGAGAAAGCAAAACAAAACAAAACCTTCTACAAAATCTAAGATCATTTCCATGTCATACAACTGGCTTTAAAAAGCCCAAGATAAAAACACACCTCCCCTCAAGGTGAACTGATGAATTTTTTATTTTGTTCTATTTCTTTCCAATGGGAAAAATAGTATTAAACAATGATATTTAGATCAAAAGCTTGTGCACAAAGGAGTATTTCAACTCCCTCATCAGCCAGGTAGATGAGGCATCAAAATGCAATATATTTTAGATATGGAATTTGTGTCTCTGAGGATGTTCTTTCTTGAGTTGAAGAACATTTGTTTTAAGACACACATTGCACAGTATGTAGGAAGAAGAAAAAAAGTAAAACTTACATCAACAAACTAACACTGAAAACACCAGTCCAAAACAGCTTATTGATTAGGAATCATTCCAATCAAAATGGCAAGGTAGAAAAATAAAATTTTTTAAAAATTTGAAAAAGATATAAAATTGAATCACATAATCTGTATTTCCCCCAAAGAAGAAAGGTCCTTGGTTTTATACTGTCTCTCACCCTGCTTGGATTTAGAATATTCTTAAGCCTCCTTTGACAATTGTTTCTACATATGGGAGAAACACCTACGCAGGAAATAAATGGGTGATACGAAATTGCTAGTACTACCCTTTAGTTCTTAGTATTCATGGTATGCCAGAATTTACAAATATGTCTATATCTCCTGGTATCGTGCACCTTTTTCTCAAAAAATGCAGTCTTCAGAAATAAGGAGTTCGATGAAACTGCCTTGTCAGGGATGCTTGGTTGTCAGAGAAAGGTGGCTGCATCATAGGCAGGGAAATTGATATGTTAGTTTAGCAATGACGCTGAAGAAGCAGCTTGGAAGAGGAACCACAACAGGCATGTTTTGTTTCCTGGTTTCAGAATTTCATGCAGTTTATAAACAGCAGATATAATTTATCAAATGTGTGCATATGTTGGGTTATCTTAAAAGAAAGCAGCATTATTGCTGTGCTATGTAATCATTTGTCATCATCTGCAGCTTCTTCTCAGTTATACAGAAGATGTCCCATGGCTTGGGCAACTTATCCTGCAGCTATTTTTGCTGGAGGGAATTACTTAATTTCACCGCTCTAAGACTTGTACATATGCAGCCATTTCCAAACAAACTGGGATTCAGGTCACATTTGCTGTCCCACTAGCTAGAGCTCCCTGGAAGCAGTGTTTTGCTAAAGCTGCAGACAAAACCTTCTCTGAATTCTGCACTACTGATTTCCCAGGAAGTTAGGTTTGGGAGTTTATTGTCTTTCTCTATTGAGTTTAAAATTTAGACCAGTTTGGTCAAGGTGTGGGAATAGAGTCTATTCTGGATATTTTTCCCTTAGTGCAACTGAAGGTGGCTGCTAATAATTTAAATCACTTTTCTGTTAATAGATTCTGATGCTTTAATTTATTTATATTAATATCAAAGAGAATTTCTTTAGCTAAAGTGTTGTATCTGCCCTGTGAACACAATTATTTGGGACCGAGAACTCATGTGTTTCACTACCTATGAATTGTCCTGCACAGCTGCACTCTGAAAGAAATATCTACCAGCTTTTCAAGTATTTACAGCTTAGGCTGTGATTTTATGATGGCCCTAAGTCAACACAAGTGGAGCCTGTCTCACCTAACCTTGGCCATACATTCCCAATTCTCCTTTTTTGCCACCTTTGCTATTCAGCCTGATGTTCAGTGAACTGGTTCAGTAAAGTGATCTGCCTGAAACCCAGTCCAAAAATAATAAAAAGTGATAGGTTTCTTAGCAGACTAGTTTTCTGGTTCATTCATGTCATAGAGGCACTGGCACAGACTGGTGATGGGAATGTGTAGCTGGAGATAATCAGAAGACATGAATATCTCTGACAGTGCCAGTCCACCCTTTAGGTGGTTTCAGTAAGAGCTGGGACCTAGTATTTGCCTCTTCTCTTTTTGGTGCACTGCTCTTATCTTGCTGGCACTCTCTGACTATCTTTCTTAAATAAATGTATTTGTCATTCCCCTGGATTTCCACTACTTTAGCTCTTACTGTTTCCATGTCCTTCAAGAAGAGGTCAAGGAGGCGCATCTGAATTGTGAGTCTGGAACGAGCACTGCAGATTTTTACTGACCTTTTCATAATGGATTACAAGCAAGCTGGTAAAAGCTCCAGTCCAAAGAAAAGTCTGCTACCTTTATTGGTACCTAACATAAAGCCTGTACATACATCTCACTTGACGTTTGCAGTTTAGGAATTAGAGTTCTCTTGCATCATTTTTCTGTTTCAGTAGAGAGAAATCCATAGGCTGAGGAGCAGTTTCAGCAAAAAGCCAGGGGCAAATCCAGCATTTCAAAGAGTCCCTTTGTAGCTGACTTCTAACACAGACAAAATGTACTTGCTCCCAGTCTGCGTGTATGTGTTTGGCTTTCCAAGGACTTGATGACATTTGAACTCGTTGTCCAACATCAGCCAAGTATGGAAAGGTCTGAAATTCTCAAAAAGAGCATCAAAATCCTTGTGAGATTCATAGAAGGAGAAGAATGACACTGTAATAAGGAAAAGTGGGTGCTAGTTAGGGGAAGGTTTTCTTCTATGGAGCACGCATGTTGCTAAACACTAGAGGAATTTTAGAGGACAAAACCCTAGTTTGGGACAAAACCCAAGAATCTTTAATCAGCATCCATATTGTTTTAGAAATCAACATCAGTCTGTTAACAAAGAAAATACACTACTGTATATAAAAAGGGGAGCCATTAAATCTAGAGCCCACTGGACTCTGTATTATAAATTAAGATAGCTTAAAATGTAATTTTGTTTCTTGCTTTTTCTTTACATAAGTAGATTATCCACATTCTTCCTTTCAAAAAGTTCTCAGTGACAGTGTAGACCTAATGTTATTGCAGAAGTTTATTCGTTCCTCTTGCATCAGTATTCATCAATGATATAGAGCCATTCCGAGCTTGGCAGTGACTCAAGGGCAAGCAGTCATTTTTCTAATAAATGCACCCTCAAAAAAGTCATTTACCTTCCAAGTCTAGACATATAACAGAAACCTGCTTTGCTTTGCTCTACTTAACATCCAATCTATTCTCTAGAAGGCTGGAAGCAACTTGAATTTCCGTTGCCTCATGCAGATTTGGAAGGGTGCCACATGGATTGGTAAGTTTATCAAACACGCTCTCTGGAGCTCCATATAAACGATCTTCAAAATCTTTGAATGGCAGAATAGATAGACTTGCACACAAGCAAATCATGTCATTACTCTTTAGGATTCATTCTGAGTACTAAGAACTCTTTATTTTAACTTTCCTGAGCACCTTTCACCTATTGTTCTAAACGTTACCCACCATTCATTCAAGTCAGGTTGTTCTTTTATCACAGTGCTCTTTGAACACGTCCCAGGTCTTGTATCAGTCTGTGTTTATATGATCAGACTATTGTCTGTGGGCTCTGTGAAGGCTGACATGAACTTGTTTTATAAGGATGACAGTTCAAAAATCACTTCAATAAAGCTTGAAAAGCTCTACTCTGTTTAATGGCCAAACTCACAACCTAAATGAGGTTTTTTTCACAGGTATCAGAAGTAAAGGGTGCGACGTGTAAAGACTTATTTTTCCTTCTTCTTGCTGCTAACACTCTTTCACCTATTCCTGGCAATGGGGTCACTTATCACCCTCGAAAGATATTTTCAGTGTATAGGATATTGCCACTTTGAAAGCACTAGCTGGGTGAGTCATCACTTCCTATTGATAGCACCAGACTTCTGCAATTCTGCTGTCTCCTACTGCTGATAAAATTGCTCTGTGATGCAGCTATAATGCATGCTATAGCACAGTTAATTTTGGACCTCAGGGACTTAAATCTTATCAGTCAGGGAGTGCAAGAGCTCTAAAGGGCCACTGGGCCACTGTATAATTTAAAACCTAAGATTTATATGGCAAAGAGGCCTATCCTTAAAACCATTATTACATCATTATTTCAGATTAGTTCTAAGGATAGATATGCAAACGGACACACTCGGCCTGAATAAACTGAGCTATTATAAAACAGCATATGATGGAAAAAGGGTCTAATAGCCCTCAGGTGTTCCAGAAGACTCTATTGATTCAAGTTGCCCAACAGATTTACGGAAAATAAACTAAGAGACTGCTCTTAGGAGGACCTGTTTCTCCATCAGCACTGCATTCAAAATGCACTCAGAGTGTGTTTTACTTTTTCTTTGCCCCCTTTTTTTTTTTCTTGCTCTACTAGAAATAGTGGTCTGTTGACAAATACCTGCATTATTCATAGAACCATAGAATCATCAAGGTTGGAAGACAGCTTTAAGATTATCAAGTCTGACCTTCAACCCAGTACTACCACTGTAACCCCTAAACCACTAAACCACATCACCCAGAGGCAGATCCAGATGCCTCTTAAACGCCTTCAGGGATGGTGATTCCACCATCTCCCTGGGAAACCTATTCCAGTGCCTGACCACCCTAACAGTGAAAAAAAATTTCTAATATCTAATNTAGAAATAGTGGTCTGTTGACAAATACCTGCATTATTCATAGAACCATAGAATCATCAAGGTTGGAAGACAGCTTTAAGATTATCAAGTCTGACCTTCAACCCAGTACTACCACTGTAACCCCTAAACCACTAAACCACATCACCCAGAGGCAGATCCAGATGCCTCTTAAACGCCTTCAGGGATGGTGATTCCACCATCTCCCTGGGAAACCTATTCCAGTGCCTGACCACCCTAACAGTGAAAAAAAATTTCTAATATCTAATCTGAATCTCTCCTGTCTCATCTTAAGGCTGAAAATAAGCCTAATGCTTATTTTCAATAAGCATTCTTTTAATCCTATATCCAAGGAAATTTCTTAATAACTGTGTCTTGTTTCAGTTTTCTGCTACTTGTTTATGCATCTGTTTAATGTGAGAGAACAATGTAAGTGCTCATGGTCAGCGTGCAGAGATCAACTCAAACTATGCATTTTAAGGCATAAGGGTGTTTCTCCAGCTCTCCTTTGGGTCATCAATCACTTTTGTACCTGCAAAAAAAAATGGATTGTCTTGTTGTTGTGTGCAGGACAGCCACCCCACAGTAAAATGAGCTGCAGCTCCTTGTGAGGCTTTCTCTGTCTGGCTATATAAATTATTGGAGTTGCAGGAAGCAGTTTCACGCTGTAGGCATCTAACCGCCTGACTTCCTTGTGTCCAAGCCCTTTGTGAAATGACATGCAATTTTTGAAAACGGGACACTAAGATTGAAATTGAAGTCTGGAAAGCAGATATGTTTGTCATCAAGCATTCTGGTCACGTCTTACAAGTAGGAATTATCTGCTGTGACAGAAAGTGGCTGGTAATGATTGAAATTACATGGTGGCTCATTCTAAGAGACCATATAATCAGCCTTTTATCTGACCATTTGAACTGTTCTGTAATAGCATATCTGATTTCTTTCATTGTTAATAGTACCTATTCCTCATTTTCCTTTTTTTTTCTGAGACCTAGTGGATGCCACACCACTCTTCAAATATTTTTTTCTTTCTTTAAATTCCCTCTTCAGGCTGAAGTTCCTAAAATAGTCACATGAATGCATTCATCGGACCTCCAAGAAGGTGATTCAATTAGTGACTTGTTGCTTGCCTTGGTGGGAAGACATGGCACCAAGGGTGCCCTTGAGAGGGTCTGAACTGGTTTCTTGCTGAAAAGAAATAAAGGGTCTGTGCTGGATGTTAGCACCTCTTGATTGCTAGCCCATAGGCAATTGTGAGCAGATGTTGGGCAGTCTGGTCCTGCTTTTCCTTGGTCAGGTCTGCCAAGTTTCCTGCTAGAATCACGTATATTACATATTAAGGAACACTTTCCCGTCATTCTCCCTTTCAGCATCACGCTTCTCCTTAGCCTGGTCTTTCCTAGTGCTGAACAGTTCAGACGAGTCCATGTTTTCCTTGGCAAAAGAGCTCTGCAGTGAAAATGTGTGCAGAGCCCAGCTATAGAACAGAGCCACAGGAGAGAAAACCCACCACAACTAGACATTCAAAATGTGACTTGGAACTGGAGGGTCTCATTCTGTGAAGCCAAAAAAAACAAAAAGGAAAAAGTGGAAAAAAATGGTAAAGCAAGAGAGAAAAGGGAATGGGAAACAGAGATAGAGGAAAAAGATAAAGGAGACACGAATGTGAATTAGGAAAAATAGAGAGTGAAGGAAACAGATTAAGTGACAGATTCTGTGACCACCTGACAAAGAGGCATCTGTATCACTGATGACTGTCTCACCACCAAGCTGTACTGTCCTCTTCTCCCTTCCTGTCAGTTACTCAGAAAGCCCCACATGCCCCCTTCCTCCCCCTCTGCACCTCTATGGACTGACACACAGAGGGAGTGGATGGACAAATATTTGAAGGCCTCCAGTTAACACTGTATGTCGGCATTGATCTGACTAAGGGTTCACAGGGTGGGAGAAGGGAGCTCGTTAATGAGAGCAAGGTCCTCTGTGTCATTTATTCTTCAGGGAACTGTCATGAGGTGTCATCCTATGGCTTTGGTGACCTTACTCTTGTATCACCTTCAATAGACTTTGCTGCAAAATTATGCCCTATCCTTTATTGCCAGAACCACTGATCTCCACTGTCATTTTTAAAACATTTTGCGCACAGGAAGAAAATGGTGTAACTGCTTTCCCAAACATCTCTGTTTTCCTCAAAATTCCCATCCCCCAATCTCCTTTTCATACTTGTTTCTCTCCTCCTTATTCTCTGATTAGTTATGTATGTGCTAAGAGGTGGTGCACAATCTGCAGTGGACCCTGCAGATCATCTCAGGTTCCTGAAGCAGGCAGCAGAGCAGAACAGTTGTTTTGGGGGTCCTGAAAGTGACACTTTCACTAATACCTCTCAGACTAAGGTGTTTTAAGTTTTTTTTTCCTGCACATGCTCTTATACTGAATCTCAGGTAACATGTACTTGGTCAGGGGACTGAGATCTTCATCCTGGGTATTAACATAACATAATTCCAGCATCTTCTATTCAGAGATCTCTTAGTGGACACCCAGTCTGACTATATGGATATATACTATAGTGTCACAGGAGACTGTGAGAAATACCCATGCTGCAGGAGCTAACCTGCTTACTACCTGAAGCCAGTGGTTTATGCTCTTTAGACCTTTCAGAAAATGTTTCCAATGCAGAAGTATTTCCAATGCAATGGCTTAAACTAATTTTCTTGATCTGTCATGGAAGAGACTACCTGAGCTTAAAGAACTGATTGAATAGTGACTGAAGAAGCTGCTACATCCAGCTGAAATGTGCTTCTAGACACCCTTGAGACATCTCTTTGAAGAGAGAAATGACAAAGCTCTGTGCCATTTCTCCATGTTCATGTGGCATGGGGACTTCTGTTTCTTCACAGCAGTACTGTCTTGGCCTACACTTTCAACCTCCTTCTTGCATATATGCTGCATCATTAAATGTTAGCAAGGCATTAACAAGATCTTGGGCTGGTTGGAATTCCTCTCCATTCTATGATATGTTCTGATATTCCGTAGGTCCCACAGTTTTTTTATGTTTTGTTTCCCTGCTAGGTTATTCCCAGCCTGTTGTTCCACATTTTGAGCATTTGATTTCTCCTCAAGCAGAGCAGCTTTTTGCACCTTCTTCATTCAATTTAATCTGAAAGATTCCAGACCACCTATCCCTGGATTCATCAAGAATGAGCTGAATTTGGATCCTGACAATGCTCCCGAGTCTGCTTTTTCTCTGGTAGTTCAGATACATATTCTCTGTTGGAGCAGTAAATTCCTAAAGAGAAATTGTTAAGTGTTAAGCAGCAGAGACCTCCTGCAGCTCTCAGTGTGATGTGCCCTGCAGTTTGAAGTGAACTGAAGGTAATTTCATCTTCATGTTTGTGCCTCGTTACTCCATAGGTGTCTGTAAAAGCATTGGGTTTTGGTAACAATTCTCTCGGATAAAAAAATTAGACTGATTGCCCTAGAATTCCTGTCCTTTTCCTTCTTTTCAGACTATGTCCTCCCATACCTCCCCTGGTCTGTGTGGGATCTCAGATCTTTGTCAGCTGCTTTGTTCCTTAAGTACACTGACATGGATTTCATCAGGCACTGCTGACTGAAATACATCTGTATGGTCTAAACACTCTTTAATTTACTCTTTACCCTGCTCTGGTCTGTGTTGCCCCATTTCCCTATTTACTTTGTTTCAGTGTCTGGTGAGCACTAATCTCCTTCCTGCTGTCTGAAAAAAAGCAGGCACTCAATACTTCAGCTTTCACTTTACTACTTGACTTCTGAGCATTTTTGTGAAGTAATAGATTTTCTCTGAGGTCTCTGTCTTCTTTTTCTGTTTCTTGCATTTTCTGAGCCCTTACTTGTTGCCTTGTTGCTTCTAGTATATTGCATTCTAAAAAGAAGAAAAGCAAAAGAAAACAAAAACCCTTGAGATTTTCTGTTTGTTTGAGATTTTGTAAAAAAAATTTACTGCTATTTTCTTTAAAAGCATCCTTTATTGTATACCCTCCTTTTACCCTAGCTTTTGGCATTTACCATGGGGTTTTTCTTTTTCCTTAGGGGAAGAATTACCCTCATAATTTAGTGTAACAGTTTAACCTTTTTGCTTTCTATTTATCATTTGTTTGTTTTGCTTCTTTTAAACTCACAAAACAAGGATGACCAACAAGTGGCATTTCAAACACCTTGACTACTTTGTTGGACTCCCAGCTCCTTATACTGCTGGTTTTGTGCATTTCTTTCTTATACTAATTAACCCCTGTTGTGGCCTCTTCTACCCACATTTCACCATCAGACTTGCAGCCTCCTCTAGTCGTAATTGAGTTTAAAATTTGCTTGCACTTCCAGTAACTTCCAAACCCTCTTTAAAACAAACCAGGGTGAACACATTGTCAGCTGGATCAGTGTTGCTTTTTGAACAGATGGATAGCTAGGAAAGTAAATCTCCCATTGCCCATTTCTATGGCCCTGACTCTTCCAACCACTGAAATTGCCTGGGGCTCATACCTTGATCCTCTGATCAACCTACACTGAGGAATGGACTTTATTCTTTTCCTCTTTACCTCATGCAACATTACTTTTATTTAACTTCTGGAAGCAGTACATACATTCTTGATAAATTTTTAAGTGATGTGAATCACAGACAACAATGGTAAGCATATTGTAGATTATTTCCTTTTTTTTTTTTTACTGAGTCCTAGCATAGGCCATTGGGGGTTTCAGCCAAAAAAACACCAAAAAACCCAACACAACAAAACCCTCACTATCTCATAATATATCTGTTCATTTCTCCCCCCTTTTTAAATATAAAGCAATATTGGCAGAAGCTTTGTTTTTGTAACTCATGAGATTTTTACCAGCGGATATACCCAATTTTTGATTATAATGTGGTGTAACAAACATTCTGCAAAATCAAAGCAAACAACCACTGGGAGTTCTCAGGCTTGTTATTATCTTAGCTCTAGCAAATACAAACTCCAGGCTGCACATTTGGTCAGCTGTAAATGACTACAGATGTGGACCATATTTCATCAGAGCCCTGTTTATTAGGTTGTCATATTTCTGCAGGGTAACCCCCAGAGAGGGGATTTCAGAGTTTTTCCCTTTTAAAAGTGGAGGTTGGTGGCTTCCTTCACCGGGGGAAGCAAAGTTTCTCACAGCAGGAATGCAGCACCCAGCACCTGCAGCATGGACCCCACTCAGGTCGGAGCAGCTACCTGCTGTTTGCGCTTCCCATCTTCACCTCCACTTCTCAGCCCGTGCCCTGCTCAGGGGATCCCAGCTGGGGCTCACCAGAGCAGACAGTCCCAGCCTGTTTGGGGCACTCTGATACTGGTTGCAGTCACCATAAGACAATTTTTTCCTGAGGCCTTCGCTCTGTGTCCTCTTGTCACTTCAGTAATTCTGTGCCAGGAACATGAAGCAATTTTAAACAGACTTACTGAAACTTTTTTTTTTTTAATTCCCATTTATCTCTTCTTTGAAATTAGAACATTCATAGCTGCTTCCTTTAAGGAGCTCAAAATTCATTTTGCTTCTTGCATCGTGCTATCCAGCTTAACTAATGATACCAATCCATTTCAATTCTCACTCCTTTGCTTAAATTACTTTGTATCTCTGGTTATATGAATACACATCTGCTAATCAATACACCAGAGATATCCCTATTGATTTTTTTCTGTCTTTTTCAAATAATCTGTTCTAGTAAATTATCAACTGCTGCTATCTAAATAGTTTCACTGAGTGCATTTATCTTCAGTAAAGCAATTTCTTACTGGTTAACAACAGGAGGAAAAAAAGCAGTTGTATTTATCGGATCTGAAGGATACACAGGCTTGCAACTTGATCCTGAGAGATTTGCCCCATCCCACTGGAACTTGTGGCACAGCAGACATGGTCACTGGAGACTGCTTTGCAATGCCCTTCCACGAAGCTTCCACTGCTGTGTGGATAATGACTTTGCTAGTTTTGCCATCATACTTAGCAGGCCATAATGGACCACATGTGATAGACTTAAAAGACTTTAGTAGAGGGAAAATTAGCTCTTAATTGACAAAATTGCTTTTGGACTGTGAAAGCAATTTGTCCAGAAGGACTAGCACCTTGCAAGGAAGGGAGATTAGACTTGAATGACTTGCTCCTGGGTCACCTCTCGACTCAGGCACTAATTCAAAAGCTTTCATGCACTGCAGTGTGGCACAGCATATCTGATTGCAGAGCAAAGCCTGAGTGTTACTGACAGCCTGGTATCGGGGGAGTGCATCAGGAAAACAAAGAGGAAGGGGAACTATTTAGGAATAACTAAACTGTTCTTGTGTCTCCCTTGTGTCTCTTCCTGTCTATTTATAAGGTAAAAACACTTTATATAAAATCTTACGTAAAATGTGAAAGCTCTGCAGTGACAGAACTAGTCTGAGACTGGATTTCCTCTGTATTTTCATAGTGGCTCTGTTTCAATGGGACTTCAATTTGCCATGCCAGATTCCTGTTTCAGTCAAAGTGAGAGATAGAAGAAATGTTGGCTCGCCTGCTCACTTGCTGGCCGTATGCAGATGCAAGAGCAGAGAGGCATTTCCTAGTCCTGCATTGTACTGCTGCCATCCAGTATTCCAATAAGCCAAACAAACTACTACAGTTCTCTCAGTGAGATTATTTGGAGTGGGATGGAAGTAAATTTGTTCTGATTTCCCTTCCTGTTGCTGAAATCTTTTCATTCAGCTGTTCCATCTTTTCAAGCTCTCTTTGGCAGCTGTGAGGTCTTGGAATTTTCCAGGTTTAGAGATTCCTGCATCCCGTTCATAAGACTATAAGAAAAACATTTATTAGTTCAAGGGCTGGTAGAAGTTAGAGTGTATTCAGGTGCTTCATTTTGCTGAAAAAAAAGCAAACAGGTGATGTTATATGTAATCTGCTAAATAAAGCCAAAATATACATCTGAGTTTTGGGAATTCTGTTTGATTGGTATCTTTTTTTATTGTTAACCAGGTTAAACTCATAAACTGTATAGATACATTAAAGAGCATGAGGCTTGCAAGTAATCCTTCTCCTACATTTTAAATTCATCTGTTTGTTTTCACAGACATACTTATTCTCCTTCCTGAAGCAGCACTTCAGCAGTTTTATTTTCATACAGAAAAGAGACTATATGCAAAAGAGCATAATTAAGGAATGTGATGGAACATCATTATCGAGATTTCCTTCACCATTGAATATATTCTTCAATCTGGTAAAACATTAGGCTTGCTTAATGACACCATCAGGTGGGAAAGCCTGTCCTCCCTGAGAAACAGAGGCAGGTAACTCTGGTGGGTCCATCTCTAATGAAGCACAAGGGAACTTGGCCAGTTGTATGTCAGAGGATGGCAGAGCTGAGGTTGGTAAAGAGAAGGCTTTTACCTGGCCTAGGGAAGTTGCCTGGAAAGTTGTCTGTGTGACTTTACCCAATAGGAAATTGATCCCTCTAAAAGTTATCACAAAGCTCCATAAAGCCTGCAGTGTCTTTAAAGTTTTCAAAACTGCCTTTTTTTCTTGAAAAATGAGAAGTCTGGGAAGTTTCATAAGCCTCCAAGGACTTGCCAGACAGAAAACTCTTGGCAGGTTTCCTACTTTTTCACTGATCCTAAAGCAAATACTTTGGAGTGTACGAGGATCCCTACTGACTAGTGATCACTCTAATTTTGTTGATTGCCAATTAAGTTCAGTAGTAAAATTATTAGGATCGCAGAAGGCATAATACTGTATTGATTGCAATGTGCTGATACTGGCTAAAATGAAAGTTTCACTAGTCGTGTATCATCATCACCCTCACAAGGGAAGGGATGTTAATGCTGGGTGTAACGCCAATAGCAAGGCATACTAGCAGCTCAGTGGAGCTGAAAATATCATAATTTGTGTAGTGAGGGCAGAAAAGATGGCAATTGCTCTTTACATTTTCATTAAAATTGCAGAGATGCCATTGACGCCATTTTAGAGGCTATTTTGCCCTTTAATACTCCCATGATGCAAGTTAGATTTATGCTCCTAAATGAAAGCAAGAATGGGAAGCCAAAGAAGAACATTCATAGTGGTTTGTGCAACATGTGTGAAAACCAGATCAGAAGCACGGAAAATTGGTATCTTCTGGAACATAAATATTTGCTTAATGGTGGCCTTGTCTGCATATCACAGGGAGCTATTTTTTAGAGATAATTAATAGCAAATTTCATCTTATATTTTTCTGCCTAATTATTGATGTGTAGGTACTGTGTGAGAGGACTATGCAGAGAAGACAGACATTACTGCATAGTCAAATGCATGTGTATTTTTGTAAGACCCACTACCTAGTCAACTTTTTTGGATTGAAGACATGTAGTTAACCTTTAAACAATCCTAATTCAAGAAATACAGGGTAACATCCTCATGAAACCCTTCCTGATCCACTGAAAAGACATCTAGTTCTGGCAAAACAGTAAAGACAGCTAATATTCCTATATAATGGTAATGGCTATTTTATGTTCCACATCAAATATATTCTGTTAAGAATAATGGCAGAGGTTTTGTAGCAGGTACACTTTGGAGAAGTCATCATAATACTAAATAATGCTAAAAATTGAAGTGCTTATCACTTGTAAATGCTGATTAAAATAAGTTTATGGAACCACTCTAGCAAAAAAATGTAGACTGGATAAGGTAAAAACATAACATTAATTTTACTGAACTTCCTTCTGTGTTTTGGGGGGCATTTTGGGCAGGTGTTTCTGGATGGACACTTTTGCAAAAGTTGAACGTTGCTGAAAATTTTTTCAAGTAGAAACAACAAAGTTGAACAGCAAGACATTTCCATTTAAACTGAAATAACTTTTTTTTAGAAAAAGAAAAAAAATAAACCCAAACAAGTCAAATAAAATTTAGTTAGATTCAAGTTAAAACTGCTTCTCTGCTTTCCCTCTCCTGGCTTTATTCAGAAGTACCAATGAACCAAAAATACTCAGCATTCAGATGGCTCAGGGTTCTTGGATGGTAAAGAAATAACAGCTATTAAAGCACTTTCTAAAGGATCAGAGAAAAGCACAATGGGAACCTAAGCATGCAAATCAAAGCCAAAGAAAATCAAATGGAAGTACAATACAAATGTTTAATAGTGAGGTTGATTTCTGCTGGAACCAGTTACATCAGAAAGTGGTAGATTCCAGGCTGCAAACCTTCCAGGCACACACTTTAACCAAACGCCAGCCATTGGGCTCCATACAGAAATAGCTGGAATAAATTTTATGGACTATGATATACAATAGATCTGACTGTGAGACCTAATATTCCCCTCTGTCCTTGAGACCTGTTTAAAATGAGCTTTAGTGGCACCCACCAGAGAAAACGAACCTCAAGCATCAGGACAAACCCTCATACTTTTGGTATGATTTTTAATGGGTTACTTTTGTGAAGTTTAAGAGAAAGCAGTACGCATTCATAGTGTATAAATAACCCTCTTGCTGAGACTGAAACAATGACTCTGTGTATACTATTGGCAGTGCAAACCCAATGCAATTTTTTTGAAAGAATGAACTATTCCTGCAGTGTTTGCCAGCTGGAGTGTTTGCTTTGTGCTTAATTCAAAATATATCTTTGGTTCATCTTCTCTACGAAGAGCCCTTCTGTTTACAGTAACTGTTAACTTACTATAATAGCAGGGATTGTAGACAATACTACATTGTTTTACAAAGCTTGATGTTATCAGGCAGAACCAGACATTACTGGCAAAGCAATAGCAGCTAGCATGGACGTTCATTTTAAATAAAAAAAAAATTTAAAACAATGAAAGAAAAAGGAGCTATATAAATGTGTGGTTAAGAAACACTAGGAGAATTGCTATTTTTTACTGGAACAGAAGTATCTGCTTTGTCTTTTGTTCATTTGGCTGATTTTATCCCCAGGATTTTATCTATCATTCCCATTACATTAAGGATTTGGTTCCTCACATGACCTGAGGTCTTGTTTTTGTTAGCACCAGACAAACAGAGTAACTGTGTGGTACCAAAGAAGGGGGAAGGAAAGAGAAGTGCAAATTTTTTGCCAGTTGTGGTGGGATCAGCTGTGTGATTTGCCATGCACTAAAGGGTAGGTCCCCTGTTTTGTGATCCTGCACTCGGTCCCACAAGCAGTGCCTTCTTCACAAAGCGGTCCAGGGCATGGTATTTTGATTTTTTTGCCATTTTCATGAGTCCCCAGGCGTGGAATCACATAGCAGAAGGTTTGGCAGATTGGGCAGCTGTTGCTTCTGCAAAAGTACAACAAAAGCCTCAGTCAGGGATGCAGCACATTTGCTCCCTCTGTGGATCATGTATAACAGAGGCATATAGGGTATGAAGTCAGCTTCATCCCAGCTCACAACAATTGCTGACCTAGGATGCAACATGTTTTTGTGTATTTCCTTTCTACCTTCCTCTCTATACAAATTTTATTCCACCAGATTTGCTCAGGTTTGCAGTTTTCAGTCAACCAGTCCCCAGGTCAAAATTGCTTTCTGACGAGGGATAGTCCTTTTTTATTTCCATGAAATGTTCCTTCCCAAGCATGGTCTGGATTTCTCATGAATTCAGTTTTGCCAAGATGGACAACTTTATGTCAATTGTAAAATGGAGCCAAGCAAGTGCTTTCACACAGTTCTGCTTTCTGTGGAATCTTTTGCTGAATCTGGCTCTGTCTCTTTGTTAGGATTTTTGCATGTGTGGCAGTTCATTTTCCAGGTGTGCCAGTGCTGGAAGACAGTGAAAAAACACCTTATTTTTTTTGTGGGGACATGATTTTCTACTGGGAAGATAAGAACACCAAGAGGTAAATGCAATAGGGAAAGCCAAGTTATTTCAGTTAGCACTAGAAGAGAACATTCATTTAATCCACACCCAAAATAATTGCTAAAATATTGCAAATGTCTCCTACATAACGGTAGGAAACTGGTAAACAACAAAAGATAAGGTCTTTTTATTGGGCAATCCCTTCTGCCAGTAGCCTGCAGACCTAAGTTCTTCTCAGTTTCCTCACAGTTAAATGGCTTTCAAGCCAGCCTTGATAAATTGCCTGCTCTCCTGATTATTGGCATTTCACAGAGAAGGAGGTCAAACACTGGAACAGGTTTACACAGGACTGTGACATCTCAGTCCATGGAAATACTCAAAACATGACTGGACACAACCCTAAGGAGCCTTTTCTATCTTCAGTGTTGGCTCTGCTTTGATGAAGGGTGGAATGACTGCCAGAGGCCCCTTCCGGCCTCAGTTTAACATCTGACTCCAAGAAAAAGAGATAATTCTTCTGTGCCTTGACTTGAACTTGTTGCATTGCCTGTTAGGATGATGGTTAGGCATCTTTTGTTAAGGCTGCTGGTCACTTTTTTCTGAAATGGATGACCTTCCTTGAGGCCATGTAAAACATTGCTTATTAATATTAGATACACTGTATAAGCTCTTTAACATATTCTTTTTTGCTATTTACCACAGTGAACTGGGCTCATAGTCCAGTGACTATTTGCTAGAACTCAGAGCAACATGAACAATTTGTCCTCTAACACCACTATTTTTGTCCTTTCTGAATGTCAAAATCATTTGCCAAAAACTTGCCATTTGTTTCACTGCTGTCACTTGAACCACAGTACATAAATCGTCTTGTCCTTTTGCTAGCTTTAACTGTTGTGCTCAATCTACTGTGTGATGCAATTGTAAAAGTCCTTTTAAACACTTCATTTCTTATTCCTGCAAGTCCTGATCCAGATCTTGGAAATGTTACTGTTCTTCTAACACTCTCTTCACCTCAGCATTCATAAATAAATATAAACAGATAAATTATCCCCTTCATCCCTCCCTACTGTCATGACATGTGTTGTTCATTATCTCTTCTCCATTATTCCTTTAATTTCCCCCCCGCCCCAAATATTTCCCTATTGGGAGAGAGACTATTTACAAGAGCATGTAGTGACAGGACAATGGGGAAAGGATTCAAACTGAGAGAGACTACTTTTAGCTTAGATATTAGGAAACAGTGCTTTTCTGTGGAGGTGGTGAGACACAGGAACAGGTTGGCCAGAGATTTTGTGGATGCCCCACCACTTGCAGTGTCTGAGGCCAGGCTGGATGGAGCTTTGAGCAACCTGGACTAGTGGAAGGTGTCCCTGCCCATGGCAGGAGGGTTGGAACCAGGTGATCTTGAAGGGCCCTTCCAACCCAAGCCTGTCTATGATTCCATGATTTAAACACAGTCTTGCATCTTGGCCTTTTAAATTCTTGATGCACACCAAGAGTTGCCTACCTGTAATAAATAAGCACTGCCATTCCAACACAGTTTGCTAATACACATCCAATTTTTACTCCCTCCCATGGAAACAGAGAGACTGGAGGTGGGGGCCCATACCCCAAAGCCTCCTAGATGTTGGGATTGTCAGCCTGGAAATATGTTGTCCATTTTGTTTGCTAACGGGGAAGAATGTGAGTGATGGAAGAAACCAAAATGGAAAGTCAGTAGCACTATGTCCTGTCCCACATATCCAGCCAAGCTTCTGGGATTTATGGCTGGTAAATGGACTAATAGACCATACATTTCCTTTTGTAGACTGAGGAGCTGATGGCTATCTGTCTCCATGTCTTCCCATTGCCTTTTACTTGAGACCAAAAGAATGATCTGCACGCTGGTAAAAGAAATCTTGCAGTTTTTCGGAAGCGTGGAAGTAATTTGCTGAATTCCCTGGAATGGCCCTTTGCACAGGGTCTGCACAGTTCTTGCAAATGAAAGACCTTTAGCAAGATACTGAGCTTTATTCTCCGGCCATAAGATGAGAGAATGAACAATAATTTGTGATAGTTAACCAAGGTTATTTGGCTGAACTACTCAATCCTTTATAGATCACTTAATGGCAATGAGGGTGCAATATTTTAGATACAGTATCAAATTAATGTCTACAAGTTCTCACCTTGAACACCATTCATTTCTCAGTGCACACAGCCGGATGATTTACAATGAGTTCTAGACAGTAAAAAATGCATATTCCAGTATCAAATTATTCTATATCTTAGGCAGCTTTTCAGCTCGAGGGTTTATGAGGCGAGATTATTTCTCTAGATGCATGCATAACCATCTATTTATTACAGCCACCTGAAACACGTGTTTCTGATGGATGGCAGATGCACAGATTTTCATTTGGCCCCTTTCCCTGTCCTCCATGATCTCTCTGAGACCTCTTTTGTATGAAGATCTCTCAGGTGTTCCTTATGCTCTTTAGATGGTGTGAAGGTGAAAAATAAGTTTTTGGACATAAATTATCATGGCTCTCACTTGACAGTTTTGTTGGTTGCTATATTCAATTTGGTGCATATTTTTACTCAGACAAGCAAATGCATTACAGAATATTAAAAAAAATGAAATAGAGAAAAGAGAAAGTGAGGAGAGCTGCTATTAAAGTAGTCATGCTATTTTAACAATGTGGGAAGCACAGTATAGACTAGTTTCTCCTTGCTGTTCTTGGATTAATTTTTAAAGATGTGTTTTGAAATACTGTTCTTAAAATAATGAGCTCTTGCTCAACTTCTGCTAAGAAGTAAGCATGAAATCATAAAATCGTATAAGGTTTTAGTAGGAAGAGACCTAAAAAAACACCTTGTTCAAATCCCTTGCCATAGGCAGGGACATCTTCCACATGTACCAGGTTGCTTTTGTTTCTTTGGTAATTCACTGGTATATTTCATGCTTTTGTGTATCAGATCATTTTATGTCAGCTTTCAGCCCAGCTGCCACAGAACACAACCCTGATACAACAGTGTCTTGATTCATTTTTGCAGCTCCAATCACCTAATTTCTGGGTGGTAAGGATAGTGTGAGAGTATAAGGGCTCAATAAAAAAATTAGAGGGCACTCCATGACAGGATCATCTTTGGGTGGGAAAAAGAGAAGAACTGTGTCATAAAATATAAATAATGGGAAACATTTTTGCAACCTGAGATAGCAAAATACTGAAAGACAAGTCTATCAATTGCTATTAAAGACAATATTGATGCAGGACAGGAATTCACTGAATAGCTGAAAGTCATCTGGATGCCTCTTTCATTTTTACTCCTTTTTAACAGATACTCCAAATTTCATGCTTATACTTAGTCTTGTAATATTGATACACAACCTTAAACTGAGCAGCTGTTGCCCTGATTTAGGGTTTCTTGCATAGTTAGGATTTGCTGTGCTGTACTGCTGATAACATTCTTAGGCATAGATGAACTTTGTAGATATTTCCAGTGGTGTCTTAAAAAACTCCTATCTTATATTTGCATTTACTTTAGTTAACAGAATAACATCTCACCTTATTCTGTCCTATTTTATAATGTGGGATATATATATATAGGCAGTGCCCTTTTAGGGGCTGGGTGAAAGGCATCTGCTGACTTGGGCCACAGTTTTATAGTCTCTATGCATCAGAATTTGATCCTGAAGGCTAATTTTCCTAGAGAGGCACAAAGAGGAGTGACAGCAGTGCGAAATGTTCCCCTTTGCACTCATTTATATAGGATTGATTGTGCTTCTTATTACTCCACATAACTTCCTTTATAAAAAACTTGTATAAAAAGAAATTACTTATTCACCTGAGAAATGGAGGCCTGTGCTATTTGAATAGACAGAGATTTAAGTAGTACACACAGGGAAGGAAGAACTCTAGCACTACTCACCCAGCAAAAGAGTCTGACCAGACAGTTTTAATGCGTAAACAAGATTTTGGGTTATAAATAGATAAATCTGTTAAAAACACTAGCAACTCAAAGCAAAACAAACCAAAAAGAATGGTGGGAATGAGAGGAATAGGTTGCAATTAGAAAACAACAGTATGTTGCTGTATAACTCCATGGTGCACTAAAGTTTTGGACGTTGTATGGTCCTCTCTGCTCACTCAGTCTTTTAGGAAGGAAAATAGCAAATTAGAGGAGAAGCATGAAGGTGGGAAAGAATGATTAAAATTGTCAGGATAAGGCATTATCCTTCTCTTCAGCCTGGGGAGAAGATGACCAAACCTATGAAAACTGCTCGAAAAGCTGAGGATAATGACTCACAGTCTCTTTCTGTGTTTCGACTGGTGGTTGTCTTACAAAGCTGGTAGGAGTCAAGCTCAAGGAGTCAAGATGAATGTTTTTCACGAAATGAGCAGCTGAACTATGAAATTCCTTACTGTGATGTGGACTGTTAAAGCTCACATTAGCTGAAAAAAGGATTATTGACATTCACGTAAGGAAAGGCTTCTGACTACTGCTAAATACAAAGACCCCCATCTCAGGGACTGCCTGAGCTGGCGACCAGCAGATGCTGAGGGAGTTTTCTGGGCATGTAGCACTACATGAGCTCTCTTCACTCACACAGCTTCCTGTGTGTCTGGTTTGCTCTCACCAAGAACAACCATTTCCATGTGTGGAAAATTCCCCTGAAAAGGGTATCAGATTTTTTTCCGAAAGCCAAATGGCCCAAGCCCTGCCAACTGTCTTGTAACAGCAGCTAAAACTCAAACAGTTTTATCTTTAGCAGAATATCTTTAGCAGAAGATAAAGAGTGCTATGATGAACTTCCTCTGGCTATGGATGAGGAAGACTGTCCTCCTTCACAGAAGAGTGTCCATGATGTTTGATAAACCCACAGAAAAGCAACATTTGTTCACTGTTATCCTTGCACACACAATGGCTATTTGCAGACTGAGGTTCAGCTGCATCCTGCAGCTCAAACATATCTGAAGCAGAGCATGCCAGCAGATGTGAAAGGATTTTGAGACTGCTATTGCACATGCTTCCCCTCTTTTGACTCTCTTTCTCTCATAATCTGCTCCTGGCTGCTGCTCATCTCCATCAGTTAGCTGTGGCAGGCTTTTGTCCTGTTTGAGCAGTGCCGCCATGAGGGAAATTACTTCCAAAACTCGGTTATTTTAATGAAAGGATGGGCATTATATCTGATGTCACAGGATGACTGAAACTGTAGCTGGACTTCCATCCATGGTGTGCACTTTCTGCTGGCCATGAAGCATCTCAGATCTCATGCCAATTCTCCTTGTGTCCTGTTTTGCTGCGTGTGAAGGGGCACAAGCAGTCATGGCAGGAGACTCCAAGCTGCAGAGTACTGATCACCCTCTTGCCTTCTACTCCACAAGCCTTAAGGATAAATTCAATCAAGGTTGCTATTACAGCAAAATAAGACATCTCATTCATGCATCAAATGAAACATAAATAGCTCATAATAGAACATATGAAAAATCTTCCACTAAGACTATTTATATTCTCCCATTCATGCCTGAGTCACAGTGATTTCCATCTTCTTTACATTTAAGTCTAATCTAGTAAGATTTTTAACTATTTTTGTTTAAGGATTTCAACTTTTTTGTTGTATTTTTCCTTAAAGATTTGTTCTTTTTTATTGTACCATCTTTTGGTTGATAATTACCTTCTAAGCATATTTCAAGCCAGCTGGTTTCTGACTGGTGAAACAAGTCAGAAACTCCTGAGAGAGCTGAAAATGTATCTTCAGCCAAAGTCTTCAGAAAAAAGTTTCGTCTGTCTTTTGTCTTTCTTCTCTCCCCATTCTGCTTGCTCACCTTTTCTCCTCTCCTCCAATGCAGTAGTTTCCTCTTACCTGGGAGCCTTGTAGGAAGCATAATATTTATTCTAGCAGGCATGGTGGTGGTGGGAATTGAGGAGGGTTGAAGGCAGTGCCTTGGGCTGGACCATGATGGGCATGTGAGGCAGTGGCTGGCTGCCTGCAAGCTCAAACTTTTTTCATTCCCAGTAAAATGGTAAAACACACTGAGCTTGGGCAGGAGGAAAATATTACTGCGTTTTCCTTCCAGTAGGAGCCAAAGCAAGCCAAGAACCAAGCTATGAGGAGCTGGGGTGGGGTGAAGGATAAAGAGATTTTTCTCTTTAATATTTTGAGCAAAGCTGAGGGTGGTTGCAGAGGGAGTTCAAGGCTAATGTGGCAGCCAGCAAAAGGCCAAACTGGAATGTAGGAATTGATGGAGTTAGGCTGGATGGGCTCACAGTTGCTTTTGCTGGAGCTTGAGTCGCAAAGGCTGTCTGCAAGGGGCTGGAACAGTCAGGGTCTGGAGCAGTAAAGGCCATGGGGTATATGTGTATTTGATGAGAAGAAAGGGCTCAAGCACATCACATCCTCCAGAAAGAACGGAGGTCAGAAAACACAGCTTTGAGAATTGCAGTTTTAAGTGTGTTTTGCCTGTTTATCATCTCCTGAAAAGATAGACAAAGTGAATTCCCTCATTTCATTTCTTCTTTTGGATTAATGTGTAATTATGAATGATACATTACTGCTGTATGTGTGTTTAAAGACAAAACAAAGGAAAAACAGATGGAAAGGTAGGGTGGCTTTTGTTGGTCCTTCTGTCCTCAGGAGAATTTACTTGTCTGGCTTGAGACATGGGCCCAGAAAACTATCTTGGTGTTTATACTGAAGAAAGAAAAGACTGAGATTTGAGGGGCTGAGCATTATGCTGAGCTGCACACAAATTCATTAACAAGGACTGACCCCAGGCTTCGGACACTTTATTTCCAGTGTATATTTCATGTTCTTTCACTGTTTAAGTGACTAGAAACTATTTGGGGCCCTTTATTTTTGGATGCCATCTTGACAATTTTTAGGTGAGCCCTGTGATGGTTTTTCTCAGCAGAGAAGTGTGTCACTCTGAAATAAAACCTAATTTTCTCATTCCTGTGAGAGTGTAAGACTGAGACACAATCTTCAGCAAGTTCAACAAGGGACAGAGTAACATAAAGGGACAGTGAGGGACCAGACAAATGTGCATCCTCTAACGCATAACATCATGACTGTGAGTGCTGGGTGAATCAGGAATGAGGTTGGGAAAGCAGCCAGGCTTGGTGCCCTCTGAATTCCCTTCAACTGCTGCTGGCAGAGGTCAGCTGTAGCAAACATAGGCTGAACCTATAAAGATTTTTGGCCTGAAGTTACAGAGATTTTAAACTCTTAAGCTGTACTGGGTCAAAGACTCAAAAACCAAAGAGCAGTGATTACTCTTGAAAACCATGATCAGTGCAAAGTTGAGGTTGAACACAGGATCAGCAGTTGAGTTGTCCATCCACCTCTGTGAGCGAGAGAAAAATAACTAGAACAAAGGTAATGTGTCTTCTTTTGCCCCCTTGACTCCCCTCCTTGTGGCTAGGAGGAGGGAGGAGAGTGTGGTCTCTGGAATCAGGGCCTGAAGTTGTGGGTGGTCAATATGCCTTTGAGTTTTGTTTTTCTTTTTTGATAACACTCTGAGAATAGAACGACATCTGAATCCAACTCGTCTTCTGTTGTCTCATAAACATTGTTAGACTGTTTTATGGAATATCTTTACATTGAGACAAGCCTGTTTCTCTAGTAAAAATAGAGGATACAGAAGAAGTAACATTTTCATTCCTGGTTAGGTTTGTGTTGTTGTTTGGTTTGGGGTTTGGGGGGATTTTTTTGTTGTTTACAAAACTTCATCAAGAAGCTCACACTCAGGAAAAGGTTAAGATCCTCATGCAAATAAAAAACTTGGCAAGTAACATGTTAGTTTGCTTTTCAATGGGAAAAAAACCAGCTGATGAGTCCAACGTCTTACATTTTACACATCCTTTTATAAATAAATGAATTTCTCCCTCCTACAGATACAAGCCCTTGCAGAGTTCCTCCACTGGGATATTTACACCCTTTGCCTCTAGTTCAGCTGGATGAAGTTTTTGCTATTGTTTTTGTCACTTTGCTTATTTTGTTTCCCCTTTGTTTATCTTTTCCTCTTCTTGGATACTTTTCATAAACACCCATTAGCAATGCGAAATCACAGCCAAATTACCAACACTGGTCACTGCTTAAACATGTGAGTGTCAAGGAGGGGAAATGGTGTATAGTCTTAATCCAGGCAGCTAGAAGCGCATTTCTAGTACTCTGATGTTGTGTAGTGATGCAAGATTGTGCATGAAGTTGTAAGTGGAACAAAAAGGAGCTTTGTGGTAAGATCAGAGGATGGAAGTGGATTATACCAGTGCTTCCTGGAATAAACATTCTTGGAAATATTCTTAAATACATCTCCTTCCTTTGATTCCAGAGTTCACCAATATAATGTATTTATTTTTCTAATACAAGATAAAGAGACCACATCTTAGCTAAAAGTCATCCACTAATTACTTTTGTCAAACGCATATATCAATACTTATAGTCCTACAATTATTAGACCCTGAATGGTTCATTTTGGTACTAGTCAAAACCAGTGCTGACAAATGCACTTCTTAAATTGATAAAAATACTGATTCAGTCAACAGGTCTCCATTTTTGTTAGAATCTTTAGAACATACTAAGATACAGTAATATCAATGATATGAAACCAGTTATGACAGGAGGTAATTAATGTTTGTAAGATGGAAGGAGGTTGCAGTGTAATGTAAAGCTGTATAGGGATACTCAGTTGCACTGGTCCTGAACAATGATTTCAGTCAAAAATCCAGAGCGTACTAACCCTATCAGAGCATGACATTAATGTAAGTGCAAATATTTTAGGATCTAGTCTGGCATTATATTGAGTCATTTGAACATAGAAAGATGCCTCATAGCTGTCCCAGGTGAGAACGTGCTATGAAGCCATAGCCATAGAGATGAAAATAATACCCTACAAAAGTCCGTCATCTTTATTTTGCTGCTAGAAAGCTCTACTGATACCTTTTACTATATGGAAAGTAAAGAGCAAAACAAAGCAAATCAACTCTTAACATTATGCAAGAACAAAATGAGAACATATCAGCAATAACACTGCATATTAAAAAAGAATGAGCATTTTAAGCAGATGTCGCTACTGTAGATAGGAAAACACCAAGTAAAATTTAAATAAATTCTAATGTTATGGAGGATCTTAAGCAAGACAAGCATGGCACAGGCTTTTCATTGAAATGAGAGCATCTATCATATGAACCTGGAGGTACTAAATAGATAAAGAGATACAGACTTTATGTAACTCAGGCATATTATTCCAAATGGGATTTTATTCCAGTTGAATATATGCTCAAGAGATGGTTACTCTGTTGATGCCTTTTCTTGGTCTTAAAATCAAGAGCCAAACATGGTTAGAGGGGAAAAAAGGGATTTTACCTTGGTATTTATTTTAAGGATCCTTGGTGCACTCCGTCCAGGTGGAGCACGCTGGAATGCACATGGAAATGCACACTGAAATGCACACCAAAATGCACCCCAGTGTGCACCCCCCGAAATGCCCACCCACAATAGTTTGGGTATAACATTATGGGCCTTGCCAATTAGCATGTCTATCAAAGATTCCCCAATGAGAGGCTGAGTGAACCCCCCTCCCCGAGGAACTTTCCCCCCCTGGACAGGCCTATCTCAGTTTACAAAATGTGTTCNTCCTTTTCCTTTTCCTTTTCCTTTTCCTTTTCCTTTTCCTTTTCCTTTTCCTTTTCCTTTTCCTTTTCCCTTTTCCCTTTTCCCTTTTCCCTTTTCCCTTTTCCCTTTTCCTTTTCCAGTTTAGGTACAGAATTAGGAGATATAGAGTAGGAAAATAAGTTTTTTCTCTTTAGCTTGAGAAACCTAATACTTTTTTCTAAAGGTGTGTACGTCAAGCACAGAGATGAACACACATGTCATGCTGGTGTGTCCCAGGTCTGGATATTAACAGGAAAATCCCACAACATTCAAGACACAAGGAAAAGAACCCACCCTGTAACACCATTGCTCTTCATTTGTTGCCATGAGGAGTTGTCATCAGGTGTTCATAGAAAGTCATGAGACAGCTTGCCAAGCTGCAAACAGCAGTATATTAAACTCACTTGTGCGCAATTTCAATGCCCTAGATTTTTTTTTTTTAATATTACCAGAGGCAATTTTTGTTTTCAGTTTTGGGTTAGCACACAAGTGAAACTCAGTGATGCTCAGCCAAAACCCACAAGTCTTGCCTGGTTTTGAATCAAAATTCTACAAAACCACAGTGTTTATCATGGTTTCTACATGAAGTCATAATTAACCCCAGGTTTGCTCAAAACTTTGTCCAAGTTAGCTAAAAATTTTGTAAACTGTGGGGAACCTGACTGAAGTATTGGGTAAGTATGAAAACATGAGCAGATACTTGAGTTCAATCTGATCCTAAGTTTTGCTGAAAAAGTTTCAAATGACTGTAGCTTCAATCTGATTATTTTATCCCAGGAGGTAGCTGTTAATAGAGATTCATTTAACTTCTGAACTCCAGAAATCTGTAAGGATTCAGTGTTATCCAGGACTCCAGATTTACGACAAATGCACTATAATACACTTTCTCTAAAGTATTTCTATTTAGAATACACTCTTTTTACTCAACCTGCTGATTTTCCTAACAAGAAAATCAGAAGTTTTGGGGATGCAGTGTTGGTTTTTTGGGGGTTGAGGTGGGTTTGGGGTGGGGTTGGTATTGCAAGACATGCATGTTCTTAGCTAGCTTCATGTAAATACAGTTATTTCTGTTTTCTGATTTGCTATCCAAACATTCTTCTGGGGCATCAGTAGGAAATGTTCACTCATATATACTCAGAGCTATTCAAAAAGAAAAAAGAGAGATGGAGAGACAGAGAAAGAGAAAGACAGAGTGTGTCAGAGAGAGAAAAAAAAGTCTGTTAGGCCCTTTTTTGAAAATATGAATGAATTTCTATGGCTGAAGATATTACTGGAAAATGTGTTGTTTTGGCAAAGAGTCATTCTAAGGTGAAATCCTGACCTCTAGAAGTGTGATCTCTAGAAGTTTAATTTATCTATACTGTACATAAGCTCCATTGGAAGCAGGGTTTCTCAAGGATATCAATGCAGGGGAAGTTTACTTTCAGATTATTTTTATTTCCTACAACCAATTTGGATCTAACTACAGTTCCTGAGCTTCGTTGGGATGTCCCATATTGATAAATGCTTAGTATTGAAGAAGATTATGTGAAAGGTCATATCTTTAACTCCCATATATGAATGTGTAGCCTAATAAATTTAGAGACCAGTAATTTCAAGTAATTAAATGCAATTTGTCCAGGAAATTCTGCTTAGGGAAAAGGTTATAAACCTCAACATTTATGCACTTGTAACGAGTTGTTCCTGTTACAAAAATTTATGAAAATTATTCAAGGGCTATGGACAGCATCAAACCTGAATCAACACTATATTTAGCACTATATTGTTCTAGAAATTTATTGTCATTAAAGTGCAGCACATACTAAAAGTAAAATATTTTATTTCAGTTTGAATTTGAAACTGACAATTTTAGCAGCAAGTGTGCTATATAGTCACAACCCTATCACTTTAAAACAATATTAGTGTTAAGTACAGATGGAGCATATATGTACATGACTTTATTAATAACCATAAAAATCTATGCCTTAATTAATTAAAAGTCAGGAGCTATGTAAAGATTTTTCACTAGCTTAACTCTGGTTTAGTAAAGCAAATTCTCTAAATATGAACTGAACTCCTGCCAGGAGTTCCGCTATTTGCATCATTAATCCTGACCCTTTATTTGCAAGACTCTCTCTCCCAAAAGAAATTCATCTCAGTTATCATATGACAGCAGAACTTCACACTCAGTGCCAGGCTTCCAATGATTTCTCCCCATATGGCAACTTCCTCAGCTGCATTATGTAGAGTTACTCTGCATCAGTCTCAGGCAAGCGTGTCTTTTGCATAAGCAGCTTCACTAATTAGCTGATCGCTATTTCTGGAAGCAAAACAATGATTCTTTGTTGGTGATGGGAACATATTTAAGTTTAAAGTAGAAAAACTATTTTACCTTTAGGAATTGCTGGTTTGGTTCTAACAGCCAACACTTTTCAGGTTTCCATTTCAGTTAGTGGAGAGAAGGGCACTGCACACATAAAGTTCAGACACTTCAAACAATTTGTGCATTCACAGATTTCTTTCTGTAGATACTCATTTCTCCATATGTTCCCGTTCCTTCTAGTGTATGTTAGATATTGAACGCTAGATCCATAAATAGTCCTGCAACTCCTATCTTTATTTGTTTGCAGAACTGGGGGGTTGGTAGTTTAAAGCAGGAGGAATATTGAGAAAGCCTTCCTTTTTCATCCTGACAATCTATCTGTGCTCACAGACCACGGCCCGGAAATCTCCACTTTAGGTATTAGACACAGAACACATTTGGCACTGCTCAGCAGAGGTGTCCCTGAGGGAGTCTCTGAAAAAACTTGTCTAGGGAAATTAAATTCCTCTTTTCTCTGTGACTACAGAAGACAGTACATATAAGCTATACTCGAGATGGTGGATTTACACCAAAGGAGCAGGAAAGCAATAATCCTCTGCACTGAGGCATGTGGAAAATCCTTCACAAGAGGAAGTAACCTAAAGCACTCATGTAAAATACATTCACAGGTCACAAGATCAGAGAGACAGAAGATGACCAGACTGCACAAGAGGTAGTACCCACTGCAGCCCAAAATGCTTTAGTCAATAGGATTATCACACCAAGGAAGCCAACTCTTAATCATTTGTGTTACTGGATATTCAAAATGTGTAGATGGGTGCATTACAGGAGGTTTTCAACTAGTCTCTGTCTCACATTTCCTCATTTTCATGGAGCTAATGAGCATATAAACATCCCTTTCTTAATGCTGCAAGCACATTCATAGAATCATAGAATCATAGAATGGTTTGGGTTGGAAGGGACCTTCAAGAACATCTCATACCAACTCCCCCTGCCATAGGCAGGGACAGCTTTCACTGGACCAGGTTTCTCAAAGACACCTCCAACCTGATCTTGAAAATTTCAGGGTTGGGGCATCCACAACTTCTTTGGCCAACCTGTTCCAGTGCCTCACCAAACTCGCAGTAAAGAATTTCTTCCTTGTATCTAAGTTAAACCTATTCTCTTTGAGTTTAAAGTCATTACTCCTTGTCCTCTCTCTACACAACCTTGTAAGAAGTCCCTCTCATGTTAAATAATACAGGTCCCAGTACGAATCCCTGAGGAACACGCTTGTTGCTAGTCCCTCCCTGGTCATCAAGCTGTGGACCGCAACTCTTTGAGCGTGACCTTCCAGCCAATTCCTTATCCACTGAGTGGTCCAAAATGTAGGATGCCGGCATCAACACCATAATGTCTCACCTGCTGAGTGAACTCTTTATCATTTGAGCTAATTCCTTCTACTTCCAATGGATGTAGTCACACAGGCTGTAGGGCAGTGTCTTTTGAAATTAAGTCAAGCATGATGCTGAGACAAGTGGTAATAATAATAAAAAATTTAATAAAAATTCAAAAGGAGATATACAGAAGAAAGGAGAAAAAAACATTATAAAGTGAGCAGGCAAAATAATGGCTGCTTCTTGAAACAATGTCCTGTCTGGGAATGGATCTTCTCTTTGGGCATATTCAGCACAGATCTGGGCCCTGGAGAAACGGGCTGGAAAGTTAAAGAAGAACTTCTACTCCATCAGATGACTGAAGCTGGAGCTAAGATTCATGGACATCCTTTTGCATATAACAATAAAATTTGGCATCATACTTTCAATTGTGTTCACCCTCTTCCCATAGATCATAGCTGTTGTAAATCATTACTACAGCATATAAGACAACACTAGAAGAATAATCAGGTTTGTCATCATTTTTTTCCTTTCTTAAATGCTTTTGCCTTGTTTGAACACTGATACAAAGAGAAAGTACCTCTTTCTTGAGCCCCATCTTTAAATTAATGGTTATGGACCTTCTCTATCCTGTCTACAAGAAAATGCCCTTAGTAATTCAAATGGTAAGCAAGAGTAACTGTGAGCAGGAAGAAGAAGGGAGAAGAGGTGCCTGCCTCACCCAAACAGAGAGTTTTCTCACCTCTAAGTAACTACTCCTTGGCTCCAGTTAACTGCTTTTTGTTGGTGCTTTTCCTCCAAGTCCTTCCAGTTACTTCATGTAAAACCTTCTAAAGGACTTGCTTCTAAAATGTTTCCTCAAAGAAGCAATTCAGACTCAAAGAGTCACATGGTGATTCGGGTTGAGAGGGACTCAGAGAGTTTCTAGTCCTGTTCCGTGTAAGGTTACCTGTAAGGGCAGGCCCAGTATCTCAGGACCTTTTTCAGCTGAATCTCCAGCCATGGGGATGGCACAACCTTGCTGGCAGTGTGTTCCAATGCAGGTTTCTCCTCTCAGTGAAACAAATTTTGTCTACATCCATTGCAAACTGCTCCTGTTTCGAAGCATTCTCACCAAACTCTGCAAAAACACTTAACAACACAAACTTAAAGAACTGAGATCTTCAACCTTGTCAACCTTGTAATAGGCATTTAAATCCGAAGGATGCTTTTCCGCATGTGCCACAAGTCCTCTTCCATGTTCCCCGAAATATTTCCTGAGGCTGTCCATCAAACTGGAGTGAAAGATAACAAGTTATGGAAGTACCCCATATCACATGATCCAGAGATATCAATTATATCATGTCTCGTTCTCATGATCATGCAAGGTTTTAAAACGTATTTAGCAGCTCATGTCTTTTTTGAGTTGCAGTGTCATAATTTTCAGAAAAATTGTATTCTTCTTCAAGATAGTGTTATCCCAAATCTCTTATTAGTCTGTACATTTAGGTGGTTGCCTTTTTCCTTTGTATCTGCCTGTTGGCTAGATGCAAACTAACAAGCAGATTTGCCAAGAAGCCACCATTAGGTAACATTGACTCAGAATGACCTGGCCATCTAACATGGACTCCCTGAAAACTGCTTAAAACAATGTTTCAAGTTAGATGTGCTTTAATATATTTATTTGGTTGAAAACATAAGAACACAAGTAAGTGTAAGCAGCCACAGGCAACTGTACGGCCACACATATGAGGGACAAAAGCAGAAGTGATAGCAAGAGGGTTTTGACATTCACTGAAGACCGATCATCTGGCACTTGGAAGCAGTAAACAAGATTCCTTAACAAACCCACCAAAGCAGTAGCAACCAAACTGAGGAATGAGGGAGGCAGACTGCTGGAGCTATACTGCCAAAGCCGTACAAATAAAAGCAGTCATGTGCAGCTGGAATGCTCCCCAAGTATCGCATCCTGGCTCTCGTATGGAAATGGCTGCCAAGTGTTTGCTGAACGATGCTGTAGCCCTGCTTATAGCCTCCATTTATTTTGTGCTCCTGAGGCTGAGGATTATTGATCCCCAGCTGTACAATTTAATGCTTTGTGCCCACACACTTTATTTTATATTAAGATGATCCCAAGTACATAGTTTCCAGGTTTTCAGCTGCGTTCAACTAATATTCTCCCTCCCTATTCCAGTCACTAGGTGGTCTTAAAGTTGCTGTGCCTGGCCTAAGGGAGATCCTCAGGGTAATTCATGGAAAAAGAGAGATGGACTAATAACACCTCAATCACTTCCGTCCCTATTTATGTTTGGTTCCTCCTTCATGATAAGCACAGTCTGTGAGAAGTGAGAATACTCCCCGCCATACAGAAATTTAACAGTATCCCCCCATTAGAGATAGAGATGATTTAAAGCTAGTTCAAGGTTCAGTTAAGCCTTCAGAAGGAGATGTATAACTCAGCAGGGAGTGGTAATAAAAATAATGGTGTACAGTGAAGGGAAAGAGAGCTCTTTTCCTGACCTGTGAGGTTCATTTCATACCAGGAATTACTGAAATTCTGCAGAACATTTCCCACATAACTTAGTTTTTCTGAGTTCTGCTTCCAGATGGAAGTGGGAATAAACTTTGGGCAAAGTTGTGCAAAACTGCTAAAAAAGGACAACTGCGCATGTGAAGTTGGGCAGAAACATCTCTAGTATTTAAGGTGCAATTTACAAGGGGAATGGCTAAGGTCTACCTATTTTATATATTTTTACACTTTCAAAATGCATGTTTAAATACATGGTGGAAAATGTGGGTGAGCTTCAGTTATCTGAAGTGTTTACTGCCAGCTGGTATGCTCCAAGGTGTGCAGTCTCATCTCTAGCTGCCACTTCAAAAAGACACATTTCCCCCAGAGTATCCTGAGTGATATCTGCCACTACCACATGGATCTCTGGCTATATCCAGAAGCTAAAATCCCACACTTTGCCACAAAAAATGTGCTATAGCCAATGAAGTTTCATGTAGGTATACGCATGCAGAGGCATGATCTAGTCCTTTAGATTTGACTTCAGGAAAATTTCAGTAAAACTAATGGGCATTTTGTCTGAGGACAGAATCAGAACTTCAGTATAGGGAACACATGCACTCACTTCTTCCACTTCAACATTCAGCATCTGAACATTGCTTAGAAATAGCTTGTGTGAACTCCTCTATGTTTGCAAATCCAAGGTTTCTAATGAAAGATCATAGAATCATAGAATGGTTTGGGTTGGGAGTCACCTTCAAGATCATCTAATTCAAACCCCACCACGGGGAGTGATAACTTCTACTAGAAAAGGATGATCAAAACTCCATCCAATTTGACCTTGAACACTTCCAGGGATGAGCCATCCACAACCTTTCTTAACAACCTGTTCTACTTCCTCACCCCTCCATATTAAAAAAATTCTGCCTTATATCCAACCTAAAGGTACCTTCATTCAGTTTAAAGCCATTGCCCCTTGTCTTATCATGACATGCACTTGTCAAAATTCCCTCTCCAGCTTTCTTGTAGGCCCATGTTAAGTACCGGATGTCTCTCCTGAGCCTTCTCTTTGCCAGGCTGAACAACCCCCGCTCTCTGAGTTTGTTGTCACAGGAGAGGTGCTCCAACCCTCTCATCATCTTCCTCACCCTCCTCTAGACCCACTCCAGAAGGTCCATGTCCCTCTTAAGTAGGGGGCCCCAGAGCTGGACTCCAGGTGGGCTCTCATGTGAGCAGAGTAGAGAGGGGCAGAACCACCCTGCTGGCCACACTTCTGATGCAGCCTAGGAGAGAGTTGGCTTTCTGGGCTGTGAGTGAACATTGCTGGGTCGTGTTGAGCTTTTCGTCAACCGACACACCCAAGTCCTTCTCCTTCTCCTCAGAGCTGCTCTCAATCCATTCTCTGACCAGCCTGTATTTGTGCCTAGGATTGCCTTGCCTCAGGTTCCGGACCTTACACTTGGTCTAGTTGAACTCCTCGAGGTTCACACGGGTCTACCTCTCAAGCCTGTCCAGGTCCCTCTGGATGGCATTCCTTCCCTCCGGCAAGTTGACTGCACCACAGCTTGGTGTTGTCAGCGGACTTGCTGAGGGTGCACTGGACCCCACTGTCCATGTCACCAGCAAAGATGTTGAACATCACTGGTCCCAGCACCAACCCCTGAGCCATGCCACTCATCACCAACCTCCACTTGGAATTACGAGCCATTGACTGCAACACTCTGAGTGCAACCATCCAGCCAATTCCTTATCCACTGAGTGGGCTATCTGTCAAATTTGTACCTCTCCAGTGTAGAGATAAGGATGTTGTGTGGGACAGTGTCGAGATGTGTCTTCAGCATCTCTCCATATCAGAAACTACTGCCATTCATTTTTACTCTACCAACAAAACATTTTTTTCTGCAATTTATCACTAAATGATGACTGAATTACACAGGCAGGTGATGACTAAATTACACAGACAAGTGAAGGGAACCCCTGGTCAGCCATTAATCGTGGATAAGTGCCAGCTGTCAGAGGTATTTTAAATATCCATAGGTGATTACTACTTTTAAAATTAAAATATTTTAAAAATACCCAGTAGGGCATGCAAAGCCTGATCTGCAGATGGTGAAACTCTTACTAGTTACATTGTCCACTCTAGCCCCGAATTCTAATTTAATAGGGCAGCCGCATAATTAAATTGTGATTAATATAATTTATTTAGGATTAAGAAGCATGTGTGTACTGAATATGAAATATATAAGCTTCTAATGACCAGCTGCTACTTAATTATATTGTCTTTCTTAGCATGAACTCAAGTGAATGACATCCCAAGTAGAAAATATCTCATACTGAAATTCTTTCAAAGAAACACCAAAATGAACACTAGTTTTTTAACTAGTGTTAAACTAATGTTAAGCTAACTAGCATATTTGACTAGTGTTTAATTAGGAGATAGATAGATAGATAGATAGATAGATAGATCTCCAATGTATTCTACAAACCAGAATTATTTATAAATATGCTATGATAGAAGGTAATGTAAAAGATGGACTGAGAAGCATGATTTGAATAACTAATACAGTGAAATATCAAATTATTGTTGTAGTTCTCTCTGTAGACCAATTATCATAGTGTGTGTACGCACTGAGCTGGAACTCCACTCTGTTAGACCTGCCAATAAATTGGCCTGAATGGCAAATGACTGAAATAGACTTATCCTATAGATCTAAGCTCATATATGGATCTGATTTCACATATGGGTACATATACAACTTTTCTCTCACACTTTTTTAAAAATTATTTTTTAATTTGATACAAACAAAAACTTATCACCCACAGAGGAAGTGCTCAACAACATGTGCCAGAGAGGCCATCCTAGTTCTGCCTTCTTCTCAACCATGGTTGAATCATCACTAGTTCAGAGAAACATGTTCTGTGGATGTTTACTTGAGGTAGCACATTTTTGGTACTAGTACTTCTTTGGTACTAGTTTGAGGGTTTGTAGAACAGAAGGAAGAAGTGTGTATCCCCTAAATATCTGTCCCTGTGTGGGAAATAGCATTTGGAACCCAAGTTAGTAGTCTATTTTCTTTTTCCCATTAAGTGGGAAAAAAAAAAAGCTATTTGATATCCTTTGAAATGATTCAGAGGAATCATGTTTCTCGTTATCTGAAAATATAATATAGATCCAGGTTCATCTTTCCTATTCTGTAGCTTATCCTTGGTGGAATCTGCTGGGCATACTGCCAAATCATAGTGGTACACACACTTAAAAAAATGCCATTTGTCATCCAAGTTATTGGAACAGAGCCCAATAACTGAATGTCAGGAGACCACCGACTGAGTGTGACGAGAAGCACTGAGCCTAAAGGTTTCTGGGTGACTCTGGTACACTTGGCTGCCCTTGTGGAAAAACACCCACATTGCTGCTAATATCCAGTTATTTCATTGCTGCAAACAACATTTCTCTCTTTAAATATCTATTTATTATTTTACAAGTGAAAGTCACTGCATTCAGGGATTAAATTATCACCTCTGCTTGCACAATAAATAGGCAGAGACCTGCCTTCCTCACCTCTGAGTGCACCATGAGGCAGAGGCTGGAGATGCAGCATCAGCCTTTAATCAACAGTGTTGGCACACCCAGGATTGCTGTCTTGGGGTGCCTGCTGAGAACAACAGAAAAATCAGTTAAACATATTTGCCTTTAACAGAGACTGCAAATTAACTTGCTATAAGATCTGCTTATCATTTTTCCTACATAAGAGGAATAATATTAGCAGAAGTTGATGGTTTATTTCAGGACAATGTGCTAAAATTGCTGTTCCTACACATGGTAAGTGGTAGCTGTCTATGCTGTTTTGTAACATCCTGTACCAGGACAGAACAGATGATCCCTGAACCAAAAAAAAATCAGTCAGTTATAGGTCATGACACAATAAATAGAACAACAAATTGACAAACAATGAAACAATAATGGTCCATGCCGGTAGCCCTACCATAGTACAAGCTCTGCTTTACAGTGGTTTTTTTTCCAAGACTACTCAGGAAAGGAATGTTTTAATATGGCTTTTAGAGAAAATTAATACCCTTTGCACATACTTGTGGGTTGCCCACCGAGTGTAAGGGGCTGTGTAGAAGACAGCATAGAAACGTTCATTTCAAATTTGAACAAGGAGATGATGAAAGGGCAAGCACTCGGGGCTGATTAGCATCAAAAACAGGTAGGATGGCAGTAGGCTGAGAGAAGGCTTAAGACATCTGCTGAAGAGGGAGATAGAATGGCAGCAAAGTAAGGGCTGGCAAAGGAAGAGCTCTGTACTTGGTAAATGGACATCTGATCTAGCTGGATGATGATAAACATTTGCTTAAGAAAGTTTTATTGAACTGACTGAGATATGAAGATAAGTAATTGTACTGGATAATTGGTAAGATATATTATCTCAAAGGACAGAGGATGTATATTTTTAATATATATCTTATAATAAATAGACCATATTTATTTTGAAATGCTACATAGCTTGCCCCTCAGCTGGGTAGTAAGCTCTTAAGCATGTTCAAGTTTAAATCTAGTTCTAAAAATACTTAGATTTTTAATTCCCAGCAAAATTAAATTACAATATATGTAACCAATACTAAATGAAATGAGTGATACCAGGAACCAGCTGGAAGTGGGAGCTAACAGACATCATACTGACTGAGAAAAAATGGAGAAGCGCTACCTCATGATCAGATTTCAGGGGACAGAGATAATGTTTGATGCAGAGAAGAACTCACAAACAGGATTAACAGTATTGCAGCTAATGAGACTTCGGTGCAACGATGATACTCAGCTAAGATTTTAAAGGAGAGGTCTTGGGCAGGGAAAGAGATTTGTAGGTCATCTGTATTGAGAAGATAATTGAATTTGTGGTCTGTTGACGAGATTAAACAGAGGTAAGATATAAAGATGAGTGAGAATGGAAGCAAGGACAGACACATTTGGGATCCCCACTGAGAGCTAAGGGAAGGCAAGGACATGCTTCTGACAGATATGCTGAAGAGAGTAAGAAGACGAGGGAACACCAGAGTAACAGCTGGTGAGAGGAAGTACAATTTCAAGAAAAGGACTAGGACTGCCCCAACAAAAGTGAAGGGCATATCTAAGGATTTATCTTAAAATTTTGATTAGACGATATTGCACATTAAGTGTGTCTGAAGATGAATGCAAGGGGAAGAAGGCATCTTTGATGGAACTGAAATGTGTGACCTGAGATTATTCAGTGAGCTTGGAGATGAAAGGAAGAAAGAAGACAGAACAGTAGCTGGAGGAGCAAGGGGAAGTCAAGAGTACTTTTAATATGGGAAAGGCAATAAACCTTGCAGCAGGAGGGGGGAAAAGCACTAGGAAAGTGAAAATACTTGATGATAAAAAAAAGGAAAAAACACTTTAAGGAGATTGTGACAAGGCATGGAACAGAGCTCCTACGACAGTGCAGGTATGAGGAGAAAAAAGTAGAAGAGAATCCTAGGATGAGAGGGAGGAAAGAGTTGTGAATAGGAATGGAGTAAGATGAGAAAGATCAGGTTGTATTACTATTTTGTCTCTTGGTGTTGGGATACTTCATGAAAAGAAGAGCAGTAGTTTTGAGGAACAAGTCAAAGATGGCAAAAAAAGAAAGGGGACAAAGATAAGTGTCACTATAAAGAATAAAGGAAGCAGAAAGATATTTTTGACCTGGCAAATAGGTTTATCCAATCTATTTGGATAAAATAGGCAAGGCAAGGCAAGGCAAGGCAAGGCAAGGCAAGGCAAGGCAAGGCAAGGCAAGAAGACAAGAGAAGAAAAGACAAGGAAAGACAAGGAAAGGAAAGGGAGATGATGTAAAGAACTGAAGAGCTGGTGAAACTGGAGGTAATTGTACAGGAGGAGAGGAGCTCAGAGGGGAAATAATAAAACAGGAGGAAGACAAATACATAAGCCAAAGGGAAGGAAAGCTGTGGACAGTGGTCAAGTAGGCTAAAAACAGTCTGTGCTATGGACATGTCGTATTGTGCCCCTCATGACCCAGAAACGAAATCCGTCTCTGTGCACATTTCTGTCAGATAATTATAATGAAGTTTTTGTGTTTCTATATCAAAGCTAATGTGTTGTTGTGATGTTGTTATCCAGATTCTTAAGAAATGTGCTGACACCATTTGTTCTTTTGGCACGGGCTCAATTGTGCCCTTCTGGCACCACTGGTAAAGGCCACTTTCCATCAATAGGAATGAGGTAGCCGTTTGTTTATATAGGATGGTTGTCCAGGGAATAAAGCAAAAAGGCAGGATCTTTTCTCCTGTGTTAGGATTAGCTCCACAGCAACAGAGTGGCCGAGATTGCAGCTAGAACAGCTTAATTCCTACCAACATAAGGGTCTTTGTTATTTAGGTGTTTATGTGGATGAAAAAAACACTTTATTAAATGCAATGCTTCCCTTAAAGGGAAAAGTCCTGGCCTCATATTTTGCCAGTTGCACTTATCTCCCACAGTTTGAATTGACGGTGTGATTTGGAGAATAAAACTGCTGTAGGTTGCAGAAAGCAGACTTTACTGTTTGTCCAGAGAACCCTGTTTCAGCAGGGCTTCCACCTACCAGGGATCCACTGCTGTGGCTGATCACGTCTCTTCTACTCTTTTGTGTAATTTCAGTCACCTTTATCACATTTATCTTTATTCCTAAAGTTCCTTAACTGGGACACCAATGACCAAAAGGGGACTGTTCAGGAAGACCCAAGGTAAACGAGGTACCACAGATGTTCAACACTTTCCTAAAGCAGGTAATTTATGTCGGTACTTTTATTCTAGGAAGTGAACTGTAGGAATGTCACTGTTTTAGCAAGGACGGACAGAAAACCAACACAGATTTGGTCCAGGAAGAAAGGTGAAGAAGTCTCTTTATTTAATTATATACAGCTTGTTTTATACCTTAGTATTCTTACATGGTGTAAGGTCATTGGACTTCTGGCCATCCACCTCCTAGGGTGATTGGTCAATTCTCACAAAACCCATTTCAAAATATTTCTCTAGTCAGAATCATAACAATCCTACAAACAGCTCACAGGTGCAAGATAGTAAACTTAGTTTACAAAACCCATATTGTTTCTAATAGTTTGCATGGGAAAGACAGGGCTCTCACAAAATGCTGCAGAAAGCAGGAAAGTTTCTCTTTGCATCTATGGATGCTAAAGCTTTTTAGCATCCATATAGGAATTAAAGAAACCCCTGGGTTAAAACGTCATGAAAGATCACTTAGATGAATGGTACAAACAAGAGAGCAAATCGAGCCCTGCTGCTCATAGAGGAGCTTTTAGTGGGTGCTTCGAGTGACAGCAGATAGCTTCCATGCTTAATGAAGGACAGTCAAGGTGTTTTGAGTAGCAGGAAGTATTGTAGGTACTGTAGTAAAGATGAGGAGTTCAACCTCCATTTAGTCTTTTCTAATGGAAGTACATGAGCGGAGTTAACACTGACTGAGAACATTGGTCTTCATCTCTTTGCTTCTCCTGGCTTTAAAAAGAGGGTGGCAATGCCCAACTCCTTTGTACAGGTGAGCCAAGTGTTAATTTACTCTCTATTACTTCTGATGCTACTGTAGGCTGCTGTTAGGAGACAAAATTAGTCTAGACAATTATTTATTTTAAAATGCACACCTCTGTGTTTGTCATTGTGTAATGTAGTATCACTGTTAACATTTGCCCCAGGCGAATTCAGCAAAGTGATAGGGGTTGCTTACCAGCATCAACAGCTCTGGGGTTTTTCTCAGAAATCACATAATGCCAGAAGTTACGTGTGTCAGGAGACCTTTGATGGTGGTCTGAACACTGGTGTAACCTGCATGTCAGGTACTTTTAGGTATTGTGTGAACTCTGCCCCACTCACCTAACCACTCAGATAGGAAAACTACAGGTATATAGGACATAGCATGGGCATGCAACCTCAAAATAGGGCTGTATGATGAGCCAAGGCCACACATATTATTTATGCCATCTGTGAAACCAGCTGATGGAAATGTCTAATAAAAGATATAAGGTGAAAAAGTGTCACGAGAAGCTTCCATGATGCGTACCAAAATGAAAATGTGCTTTTCATTTTACATCCATGAATTATTTATGATAATAAATCATAATGAATTAGTTGATAAAACAAACAAAGGTTTCTGATGGTCTGCTACCAAAGTACAGCACAAATATGCTATCATTACACAGACAAGTAGTGCCATGGCCTTCCCTGGGAACATTTTTATGATCAGAGGCCACTCTTCTACACTGAAGACAGCTCAACAGTGTATTAATAAATAGTATACCAACAAAATGGTCTCTTATTTTGCTATCATGTTTTCTGTCTATATATTATTTTGGTATATATTTCATCGTCTGTTTAAAGTTGTTTTCCAAAATTTATAGATGGTAATATTTTAATGTGTTCTGACTTAGAGCAGACCTTCATATCTTTGGTACTGAGTGCATTAAATACATATTCATGGCAGAAACAAATGGAAATGTGTGGATCATTCACATCTGACTTTCTTTGCTCCTCCACTTTTTCCGTTCTTACCCCGTACCCT
Organism: Aleadryas rufinucha; assembly: GCA_013397815.1. NCBI lineage: Eukaryota > Metazoa > Chordata > Aves > Passeriformes > Aleadryas > Aleadryas rufinucha. The sequence continues at coordinate 8,049 of VZTH01008183.1, read as the reverse complement.
TGAGTCTGTCACATAAAATCACAGAATCATTCAGGTTGGAAAGGATTTTTAAGATCACTGAACCCAGCAGTTAAACTAGTACTGCCAAGGTCACCACTCAACCATGTCCATAAGCACCACGCATACATGACTTTTGAATACCTCTGGGGATAATGACTCAACCACTTCCCTGGGATAATGACTCAACCACTTCTCTGGGCAGCCTGTTCCAATGCTTGACCACACTTTCAGTGAAGAATTTTATCCTAATATCCAATCTAAACCTTCCCTGACACAACTACAGACCATTTCTTTTTACCTAGGAGAAGAAACCAATTCCCACTTCAGTGCAACCTCCTTTCAGGTAGTTGCAGAGAGCAGTAAGGTCCCACCTGAGCCTCCTTTTCTCCAGATAAAAGAACCCCAGCTCACTCAGCCACTACCCATATGACTTGTGCCCCAGACCCTTCATCCACTTCACTGCTTTTCTTTGGATGCATTCACTGTGTCAGTGAGCTGTTTGCAGGTTGCCATCTAGAAGGCAGGTAGCACAACAGCCAGACTTCACTCTTGCCTTGAACTTAATATCACAGGGTATCACCCTGGATTTACATCCTGGTGAATGACTCAGGGCCAGGTGTGCTCAGCTCCAGGATAGCGGGACTGCTGTGAAGCTGCTCCTGGTTTGTAAACATCCCCTTTCCCTTGCCTTCAGCCGGAGCTCAGACACTCGTTTGATTCTCTGTCATCCCATGCTGTCTCCCCACTGGGCAGCTTTCCTCAGATGAAAGACTCATTAGATCAATGCTTTCTTGTCCCTTGCTTCTGCAGTCTCTGTCAGATCTCAGAAAAAGTGTTCTTCCTGTCTACAGCCTCACTGTGAGGGTAGGTCACTTAGGGTCTCCTTTTAAGCAACAGCAGGTCCTGCCCTGGTGAACTTCTCATCAGCAGCATGAACAGCTGCAGCAAGGAAAATGGAAAAAAACTTCTTATAGCCCAGAAGCACACAAGGAGGGCACAGGTGTGGCTCACACCAGGCCATGTGGTTCAGAGTCACTCAGGAAGGGGAGATATTTTTGAAACACTTGCACAGGACCACCAAGGTCCTTTATAAGCAATTATGAAGACAAATGACCTCACATTCGTTCCCATTCAGTGTCCTGTGGCTTCTAGAGGAAAAGATGTGGATGAACAGTTGGAGTGAGCCTATGCTGCAGCCAACATCAACGTTTACAAATAGCTCAATGGGCAAGTGGCAGCTTGAGTGCAAATCAGAACAGCCTGAGGGCAGTCCTAATCTACAGCAATGTAGCCAAGCGATGGAAAGATGGAAAGAGAAATCCAAGGAAAATGCTGGTGATAATCCCTGGGACTGAAAGATTTGGGTCAAACTCCGAACTACTGAACTAGGCAGAATCTAGTTCATTTTGGTTGCTATGACAGGCCTCTACCTCCTTCTGCATCTCTTAGTGCTTTTTAGTAAACTAGGATAAATGACATAAGATGCAAAATTAAAACAGGCACCTGTAAAGGATCCTTGAAAGACATGAGGGATGAATAATGCTGGAGAGGATTCTAAAAGCTAAGATGGATGACGGGAGAAAAATTAGGATGGAAGGTGGGGAAGGATGCTTGCTTTCTGACTTGAATATCCGGTGAAAGAAGAAAAATTGAAAATCCAGAAGTAAGAGGAAGTAAGGTAGAATGGAGCCTTGAAATAACGTCTTTCAGAGCGGGTATGAATCGCTATGAATAATGCATCACTAATTACAAAGATGTAAGTGCAGCCATGCATTCAGTCTCAGGCATGTCAATCGGAATTTAAAGGGAAATGAGAAATGTGATAATACGTCTATTTCTATCAGAAACCACGTCTATTGCTGCTGTTTTCAGGGAGAGCTTTCTTTCATAGAGATCAGTTCCTTCTCTTTATGTAGCAGTGAAGCCATAAACGCCTGTGAACTGGTAATCTGTTTCCATGGAAATGAATGGGATGTCACAAATGTAGAGCTATGACTTCATTTCAAGATGGAGTACAAGGAGAAGATAGGCAGCAAAGGAGGGATATCAGGTTATTTCAGGCTCTTATGACTGCCCACTGTAAATCTCCTTTGTTTGAGCAGACAATGGAGAGGAGGGGGAGGGTTAAACTGGACTGAGTCATCCTTGAGGTTGCTTGGGTGGGAGATGAAGGTTGTGATAATGATTATTCCTTGTGGGAAGGCTCCTCTTGTGAAAGAAAAGCAATTGATTTGTTATTATTTGTGTCTTAGTTACATGTTTTCAATTTGTTGCAAGAACTATGTACTTGTGCACTAGAATGAAATAAGTTAAATTAATTTTGGTGAGAAAGTGAAGAAACTAAATGTAAGATTTCTTTTCTAGACACTAGGATATTTTTGTTGCTTTGTATATACCAGTTTTTCAAGATAAAAATCATGAAGTAAAAGATCATCCCTTTTCACTCTATTGACTAGCACAGATGTCTGAGCCTTCCTTTGAAAAGCAGTAAGTAGTTTACCAACAAATCCAGGTTTTTTACAGGCAATTATTGTTCAGTTGCACCTTTCCTGTTTTCTTATTAGACTGTCTTTTACCAGGCACTTACATTTGAATCCAAGATGAGATTCTCAAATCCTCTACTCCTTCTACTTCAGTGTCCTGTTTATGTGTTGTGTTTGTACAGCACATTGAACCATGTTTGCCCTGGCCATTCTTTCTCCGAAAGTTAGAGGCAAGGGGTATTCAATAACTAAAAAGCTTTTTTAAAGCTGAAGAATATTTATTTTGGAAAAAACCCTTCCTTTTAAAGTCTGCCAGATTTTTTTTTTCCTTTTTAGCTCTATTTTTTAGATCTTTGAATCCCCAGGCATTTTCCTGTCCTGGCATTGTCTTTTAACAACTATTAAGTGTTTGCTGAGAAGTGGCTTATCTCAGTCCATTCTTGTCTTTCTGCTTGTTGTTTTTTTGGTTTTTTTCTCTTCACATTTCCAGGTAAACTAAGCCAATACAGTCTCGCAGTGAGCACGGCGAGAACTAGGTCAACACACCGTGTTTGTAAACCCTCACAGAACGCTTCTAATTTTGTCACAGACGTGGGAAAGGCTTGACGTTTACCTTCTTCCTCTGTAACTTGCTAAGAGACCAGCTGGAATATCAGAGTGTGATGCTACAAAACAAGTCTGTTGAATGTTGTCCTGTACCAGGCAGGCAAGGCAACAGAGCAAGGCAGTGAGCTTACTTACCCAGTCACAGCCCTGTCTCGATACCTAAGGATGAAACCGTGACCTCTTCCTTGAAGACTTTCTCCCCCTCAGGTCTTTGAGAATAACCAGATCTTTCAAAAAATTTGGCAACTGAGTAATTTGTCCATTGGCAAGGAGAAGAAGCTCTTGATAAGCCTTTTTTTAGTTCTGTGATTGAAAAAAGCCATGGAGCTGATCAGATGTTTGGCTTTGCCAGTGTTACTGCACTGTGCAAATGTTTTGAAGTACAAATCACATGGGCATCAGGTGTCAAATTCTAGAAATGCTGTTGTTTACCTGGACTGAAATCCAGTTACTCTCTGATGCATTCAAGCTTCTTGATGAGAATTATGTTTCGGAGGGACATTTTGACTGTATGTTGTTGAAGGAAATCACTTGCAATAAGTAAATGAATAATAGGGAAGATATTTCCCTTTTTTCCCGTGGCTGTCTGGATCATGAGTTTGCTCAAGACAGTAACAATTATTTGCATCATAACTGGCTCAAGAGTAAGTTTTTTCTGCCCGTGTGTATAAACATTTCAGATGTATGCAGGATGTAACAAAAAGAAACAATGAAACTAATAGATCATCTGAATAGAAATAGATGTTTCAAGTTCCCAAGTAATTACTTATGCTGATGGTGAGCCATGTATTATTCACAAATAAGAAAGCAACTGAAGAGACCGCAAACATTACTGAGGAGATTCTAGAACTTCATGAAAACATTTTAAGAAACCCTTGAGAAGTCATTTGAGATAGAAGATTGAATTTCAGAGTATTATTCCCAGACAGTCCTACTGCCAGGCAAGTGCTAAAACACAATCCCAGCATGTCAGTATAGATCAGAAGGTGCCCTTCCTTTCTGGCACCCTGATAGTTTGAAGCTCTTGTGTCTCTAAAAGCCTGTATCACCTTTAAGAGCAATTAGAGCTGGCACTGCTAAGAATGCAGGCACATCTATGCCCTAGTGTTTCAGAAGGGATGTGAACTGGATGGATGCAGACCATTAGAAATGAGTGCATCTGTACAACTCCCCGAACAACAGTTTGGTCAACAAATAAAAACCAAAAGCATGGCATTGGGCAAGCCCTCTAATTCTGTATGTGTTCATCTCACAAAGCAACATCTCAGGCTTCCTGGTCACTGACTCCTGTTTCTGTCGGTTTGGGGGTTTTTTTTGTTTGTTTGTTTGGGGTTTTTTTGTTGTTGTTGTTGGTTTGTTTTGTTGTTTGTTTGTTTGGGTTTTTTTTCCTGAATCACCAATTTGTTTGCAGACCCCATTTTCTTCCTTTTCAGTTACTTTGTTACTTTTTGACAGAGGAAAATGTCTGCTGTCATACTGCATTTGCAATTGAAACCCCTGGCTTGAAAACTGATGAGCTGCTTTTCTTGCATAATTTCCCTCCTATGGTCTGTGCTGTAAATAGAAGGAAAAAATAACAATCTATGCCCCACGGTCATGGGAGTCATAATTTTTCTTTATTTTTGCAGAATATCTGCAGATAAACAGTGGGAAATCTTTTACCATGTAATCATTTAAAATGACATCAATTTAAATGTGACAGCATTGCTATGTTTTGTGTAACTGCCAACTCCAATTAAACATTGTGCATCTTTTATTACTTGGATTTCTGGGGTTGCAACAATGTATGGAATCAGTCCAGTTTCAGAGAGAACTCCATATTACAAGACTATTATGAATCATCTGCCCTGCCTGGGATCAATTCTAAATTTGAGTCTACCCCATAGAGAATTTTAATTCTGACGTTAGTCTTAGAACACTCTGACTGCGATTTGCTCTCTAATCAGTTCTTTCTTTTTAGTTTTTAATTCTCTTCAGTCTGTGAAAGCATCTCGCATTCCTTAATTTAGTGCTTAACTTCCAGCTTGGTGTAATGCTTCTTGCAGCCTAGGAGTATCTTACCAAATTCTCCAGCTATCGTTTCCATAAACTCAACTGGTGGGGTAGGTGGCAACCGAAACTTGTGCTGCGTGTAAAAAAGGACTTAATCACTTGCCAAAGAACCACAAAACCAGAATAAGATGTGAAAGAATATACTAAACACTTCATTGCCATGTAAATATGCGGAAACAACTACTTCCTAAGAGTGAAGACAAAAAAATAAAAAAGCTTCTGGGTCACTTTTTGTTCTTTTACATTACTTAGAAAAAAGACAATATCCTTAGCACTCGCTTATTCGGTAAATTATTCTATAGCCTTCCACTGATGTCTCTACTTGATGCGGTGATGGCTCGGATACTCCTGTGTGTGCAAAATGTCATTTTCCCATTGAAAATAAACGTAGATCACTGGGCAACAGAACAAGTTTGTATTGGCCACCCGTTATCTGATTGAAAAAGTGGTTATAATATTAGCCAGCCATTACACAGGATTAAAAAAAAAAAAAAGAATTAATGGAAATTGAGTAAGAGAAGAAGAAGCATATTTTCAGAATGTCCTCGTGTTGGGCACATGACCTGGATGCAAAAACTAGGTTATTCTCCATTGATGACCTTCCAGTGTAGTGGAAAAAGAGAGGGCTTGGAGAGTGAGTCAGAGTAAACTTGTGACTTTGAAGCTCTGAATCCCTCTTAGGAGGAACCAGAAATAGATATCTTGACCAAATTAGGTGCCAAATATTCATACTCCCCAGAGAGATTTAAATTGTTTGTGGAGCCTAGACTGTGTTCATTTGGCATCAAACTTCTTCAGCAGGGAAAGATACAAATCTCTTCACAAGCTGAAAAGACAGCTTCTCAGCTTTTTTATTTAAATAATCCTACAAAACTGTCAGACCAACTCTCCTGGAAATTTTGAATTAATAAGAATTGAAGAATCTCAGATATCTCTGAGTTATTTATTCAAACCTTAAACAAAGAAACAAAAGTCAACAGCCAGGAGATTCCAAAACTGTTGTTTCCACATATGCAACGACATAAAATCCTGACTGCCTGCGGATTTGAATCATTATATATTTATTTCCTCCCTCTTTCTCTCTCTTTCTTTTTTTTTTCCCCCCCAAGATTTGCTGAACAGGATTGTTTACTTTGGGGGAGTAAGCAACCAATCATCAACTGTGTGAAGAGTTTTAGGCTAAAACTCAGGACACCAAGGATTTATTTTAATTTTGCTTAGATTTTACTTCATTTAATTCTATGTTCAGGGCATTGTACAATAGCCTTTCCCTACCCTGGGCAATGAGAATCTCTGTTAAGCAGAAATCTTCTATATAACAAAGGAAAAAAAAAATCAGACAACTCTTTGTTTTTCTAGCTCTGACTCCATGTTAATAAATTAATCTGCATTCTGGGTGAAAAGCTCAGCAGCTCTATCTGCTCCATGATTTAAAAACCTGATCCAAAGGTAGCCAGGGTGACTGTCGTTGTTGCTCATGACTAAGTAGCTACTGTTAGATATTAATCTCACTTCGACTTGAATTTGTTAGAGTCAGACCGCAATGACAGCAGGATGTCTTCCAGGGGAACTGTAGAGACTTTATTTATTGATCTAGAAGCAGAAACAATCTAACAGGTCATTTTCTGCTCGTGCTGCTTTCTTCCTCACAGATAGTGGTGACAGACAGGAGAGAATCTCTTTGCAAGATCATTTCCCCTGATTATTGGTGACTCCTTTGCTGGCATCACTTGCATTCTCTTCCTTGTCCTTTTGACTTCTTGTAAGAAAGATGCCACTGGATTCCTCTTTAAAAACCAAAAGCAAGAAGAAGAAAGGCAAGAATCACTTCAAGCCTTCTGAGGCTGGTAGACTAAATAGGGGAAATAGGCCAGAAAGCAGATTTTATGATGCAATACCCACACTCCTATTGCTCTTCCATCTATGCTTGGCCAAGTTTTTAGATACTGAAAGGAAAGCATGAGAGTCCTACTGATTTTTTGAGGCAGTTCCTGTGTTTGCATATCTCCTTCCTCATACCCTTAGCAGGGGAAGACTAGTACCTTTTCTCTGAACATTCATGACTGCAGTAAAGACTGTTGTGGGTGAGGCAAATGTGGCAGGAGACCCAGGAGCAACTAAAATTGTTAATGGATCTCCAGACTGAGGTCAAAGGCACTGGAATCAACAACCAAAGGGGGACACAGTTGTGCAAATCTTTCTAGTTTCAGGATACTGAGGTGTTCAGTTATTTCTTTAGACATCATTATTTTCAAAAGAATAGTAAAAAGCTATAAGTATTGCCAGTTCCAAACACCTGTAACCATGAGGCAAATGCTTTGCTTGTCTTTTTTACTTGCTTTCCAGTTTTAAAACTTTAATAATTCAAGCAGCCTTAAGCTTTGAGCTTCTTTTTAGAAGGCCAGACTAGAAATATTTGGTTTTGAAAGAAAGATGAAGGCCTCTTGAATACATGATTGAATAAGCTGGGATTTGATTGGCAGGACTTGATGTGGAAAACCTTGCTGTGAACCCGTGGTGGCTGGCCACTGCAGGTCACAAGAAGAGGCCACCTGAGCTGTGTGAGTTGTGCCCTCCTTCCCCTTCTGCAAAAAGTGAACATCATTATCAAGGGCAGCTCTGAAGATACAGCCCCTGCTTTAACAGCATAAATGGTAAATGTTCACATGTAAGGTTTAAGTAAAGTTTCTTGCTTTGTGCAGAGGTTGCATTCTGTGCTGTTCCTCGTGAAGTAGAAAGAGTACTTATCCTGGATGCACACACTGGAAAGTAACTGCTAACTTTGGATAGCAAACTAGACTAATCCAAACAATTGTTCACCCAAAATTTGTTTTCATCAAAGTATTAACAAATAGAAAGACACAAAACAAACAGAAAGAAAAAAACCAGTTGTCTTGGGGAGACCATG